>JBBBDQ010029430.1:140000-328622 GCA_037127315.1 Ascarosepion bandense
AGCACAAGAGAGGTATCAGCTGCTCTACAACACACTTCCTTGATGTTAGATGATTCTTTTGCTGTGTGTGTGTGTGTGTGTGTGTGTGTGTGTGTGTGGCATGTTGTGGTTATTTCCTCTCATTATAATTTTCTTGTCTCCTTATTCTCACTCATTTTTTCTTTTCTTTGTGCTTTCTACACTGGTTATTAGCAAAAGAATAAAACACTTCATTTAACTTATATGAATCTGTATTCATTTTCACAGATTTCTTTTTTTAAATGATAATATAAAGATATATGAGTGTTAGGGCGCCGCTCCTATTTGACTACAAATGGACTGTTCCCATTGCTATATATAGCAATGGTGGATTCTCTACAAGAGAGTTGTGGAGAGTCGTAGAGAGTCACTTGAGAGTCTCTAATGAGTTACTGAAGAGTCAGTGCGAGTCAGTGAAGTGTTAGTCACACTTCTGATGGCGTACCGGAAGTAATCACATATACACACGTCTTACGACGGATTGGACTCTTGTATCTTTCTATTGTAAATATTACTAATCGCTTCTGTACATACTAACCGTCTTTCCATGGAATACAACTTATATTCTGATTCTGTTGTTGAGTTATTCATTTATACTTGGTGACATAACAATGAGAAGATGCTGAAAAGATCTCAGCTCAACCAAGAAAGGGTTACAAAGTAAATTCTGCTGCTTTTTCATTTGATCAGATCTTGGGAAGTCGGTTAGGCTAAAATCTTTTCACCAGCTTCTCCTCCTTGTATATAGTGATTATTAGCTGAGAAGAAAAGCAAAACTAATTCCATAAGGGAAAAATTGTTCTTTTGAAATTGCCTTTTCAGTGCATACAAGTATGTTTTCTTGCCAGGCCATAAATAAAAAGAGAAATTACATCAGATGCTGAACGTTTACAAATGGTAATTGTTACAATGAAAGATATTTGCTCATAACAGAAAAGAAGTACATATCCCATAGAGAATAAACAATTACATATTTAACATTAAAATGATCCTCTGGGTGCAATATGTATGTCTAGTAAATTTAAGGGCTTTACATGAAACTATTGTTTGTTGTTGTATGCCAGATACACTATTCTCAATATGTTTCGTGCATGTGCGTTTATATATAAAACCATTAATGTTATGTAAATATATAATATAATCATCCATGTTTTATATATGTATAATGCCTTGCTATGTATAATATTGTTTTATATATATATATATATATATATATATAAAATGTAATATTAGTTAATTAGACTAGTACACAGTTGTATTAAAGTGTTCAATACAATTATATTGTAGAAGTAATTAAAGTATGGAAAAGAACAGAAATTATGTCCATACCAATAAATACCTACTAGGATCATACAATCATGGACAAAACGTGTTTTAAGACCTTTAAGTAACTTCTCCTAATTTTGAAAATTGTGCATTCATTAAAGATTCCTGTTATGTGAGCATTCAAAAATCATTAAAATCAGTTATTGTAAACTGCCTGAAGATACCAAAAGGTAGAAACCGAGGTCATGTAATAACTCATTTCCAAATGAAAATATATATATATATATATTCATTCAAAAAATTCTGATATAATTATATTGATTACTTTTTAACACAACTGTGTACTGCTCTAATTTAATTAGTAATTAAATTATATAATGTTAAAGAAAAGAACACACACCACTTAATTGTTACCCAGGTTTCAATCAAGCAGGTCTTTTCAGGCAAGTTTATATACCGAAACACTGTCCGAAGGGGAGGGGAGCCTCCTTACACCCATGACTGACAAAACAGAGGGAGGGAGCCTTCTCGTGCCCACAGTTGCAGGAACTCCAGCAGAAGGGGAGGGAAACACATACTAACACCCTCAGCCAGGTTCGTATCGTCTCAAAACATACTTTTGTGAATGCCTAAACACTGTCATAACCTCAGAACTTTCATCCAATAAATTTTTCTGGTCTGGGTATGTGACAGTAGCCAATCCTTCCTCCTGGCACTACCTGGTAAGAATTAATATGTCAAGAAATGTTATTTGGTTCAAACTCCCCCCCCCCCACACTTTAAATTTAGAGTTTAAAACTAATATAGGCAAGGGTTTGTTTGTTGTTGTTGTTTTTTTTTAAATATTGGAAAAACACTTTTCCAAGTCCTCTGAATTGCATAAGACCTGTAGTAGTAATGCAACAAATAGACTTACCTCGAAAAGACAGAAGGGATGCTCTCTCTGCTGCCGGTACGTTATAGAAAAAAGAAAGAACAGGACGCAAGTGTAACTAGTTTTATGGAGGAGAGTGTGGTAGTCCCACATGAGGTGGCGAGACTCGAAAGATGAGCGCATACAGCAGGCAAAATGATGTGTATGTGGATGAGAGTGTTGTTCCCGCGGCACGTGTGAAGAAGCATCTCGACAGCTTCGGCCTCATCAGCAAAGAACCGGAGAGGCTACAGGATGGTGCAAAAGGACTTGATTTACAGGTCTGGAGGAAGAATAACACGCTGTATTGGAGAAGAGGGAACAAAATTCCAGACATTTTCATTATGTGGCAAGTTAGTTGGGCACCTTCCCGTGGGTGGTTGGCTTCGTGTAGCTGTGGCTTTTATCAAGCGGAGAGTATCTGAAGTTACTGCTGGTTGGGATGACAAAGTTGACGATGCCCCTCTCAACACCATGATTGAGGAGGTTCTCACCAGAGTGTACAAAGAAGACCCGGTGCGTGGCAAATGTTGCATTGATGGAAAAAATTTTAGCGTATGGGTTGACACAAGCTCTCTTGCTACTGGCGTGTCATTAGCACATGATGGGACTGTCGTAGAAGACGCATGCTGGTTACATCCAAAGAAGGACTCCCAACATATTAATCTAGTGGACCTTGATGCAATTATCAAAGGAATAAATTTAGCAATACTCTGGAAGGCAATCATCTTGCACTTGTATACTGATTCTGCTTGTGTCCATAAATGGATTTTAGACACCCTCACAGGCAGGGCCAGAGTGTGAACCAAAGCCACAAGTGAAATGCTCATTCGGTGATGGCTTGACACATTAATAAAACTGGTAAAGGAATACGCCTTATCAATGAATGTGTCCTTGGTTGCATCTAACCAAAACAAGCCAGGTCGACTGACGAGAGTGCCCCAGAGGTGACTTGATGCAATTAAGAGAAACTCTGAACCTATGCAACCTGCCTGCACTGCGTCCATGAGCTCAAATCAAGACTGTATACCAACGGAGTGGTCATCCTGGTGTGAGACGGACACTCTATTTTGTGAAACATTGATCCTGCAGTGTCCAAGGCCACTGTAAAAACCATTGTCAGGGAATGTGAAGAGTGTCAGTCAATTGATCTATTACCTATGCACTGGCCAAAGGGTGCTCTGAATGTAAAACAAACGTAGCACCGGGTAGTGATGGATATTACCCATTATAACAAGGCCCATTTTTTTACTTTAATTGACTGCGGTCCCTTCTCGATTTACCATTTGGTGGTGCCTTCCTCAGCAAGATGCAACAAGTGTGGTCAACCAGCTAAAAACGTTGTTCTGTGAGTGGGGCCCACCAACTGAAATTTTAACAGATAATGATACTGCCTTTTGCAGCAGCTCATTCAAAGGTTTCTTGAATGAGTGGGGAGTCCAACTCCACTGTGTGTACGTCCCCTCTGGTAATGGCATCATTGAGTGATGCAACAGAAATGGAAAAAGGATCCCTGCCAGAAAACGATGTTCTATATCAGAAGCAGTATACTGGTACAACATCACACCAAAGGATGACATGTTCTTCGCTACAGCACCAGCCAATATGGTTTATCGGTACTGCATACGGCTGAAAGAAATCAATGGAATGTCAGCACGGGCACTCGACTAACAGCAAACTGTTTTTAAAACAGGTGACCGAGTGTGGGTAAAAGTCCCACATGGACAATGTACCACTAAATACGGAGTTGGATGTGCCACCGGAACTACCAGTGTGCAGAATGTGTTAATTGACAGAATACCATGCCATGTGAAAGATTTGCAGCCCATAGTGGGACCATGCCCGCCAACAATCTGCTCCAATGTGTCTTCAGAGAGTGAAAGGCTTACAACTGTCGAAGAGAGGCCAGGTGAACCGGCACCCAGCATAGATGCAGGCGATACCTCTTCTGATGACACCTCTAATGGAGACCCTGTGACTATATCCCCGCGAAGAAGCAAACAACGCAAAAGACTACCCCCCTCCCGAATGTTTCATGTGTGATCATAGAATCAGGGAAAAGTGTAGTAATATACAACAAATATGTTCTCTCTGCTACTGGCACGTTATAGAAAAAAGAAACAACAGGACCCAAGTGTAACTAGTTTTATGGAGGAGAGTGTGGTAGTCCCGTGTGAGGTGGCGAGACTCAATACGTATAAGAGGGACCTGAATTGAGGTGAGCAAGCAGTTTAATTTTTTCTTTGCATTTCAACACGGCAAGCGTATATTTGCATACATGCAGTTTACTCACTGTAACAAGACCTTTAAGAGCAAAAATTCAGTGAAATTGAGTTACAGCTGCGCCAGTAATTTTGACAAAGCTGTAAAAATGCCAAGAACTCCAAGGGTATCAAAAAGAATGAAAACGGTAACTTGTGTAACTGCAGGGACAAGGGTAATTGTTCATTAGGTGGCACTTGTAAAACTGAAGGAGTGGTGTATAAAGCTGGAGTGGATGATTCTAATGGGTGCAGAAAAAGGTTTATGTGGGATACATGGAAGGCAGTTTTAAACAAAGATGGTATCATTATAGGTCTTCATTCAGGTTAGAAAGGCACAGGAACTGTACTACATTCATCATCCACATGTGGGAGTTGAAGAAAAGGAAAAATAGAAGCTGTTTCGTGTTCATGACAAGGTTTGCGGGTTGTGCCGGGGGAAAAAACTGGCTATTGTCACATACTCAGACCAGAAAAATTTATTGAATGAAAGGTCTAAAGTTATGACAGGGTTTTGGGACTATATGAACCTGGATGTTAGTATATGTATTCCTCACCCTCTGTGTGAGTTTTGACAGCCATGGGTGTGAAGAGGTTCCCCCCACTCTTTCATCAGGCGTGGATGTAAGGAGGCTTCCCTCCTCTTCAGTTAGTCAATGTATATAAGCAAGCAACTTGACATAGAAGCTATTAGCTTGCTTGATAGACCTGCATGGTCAAAACTTGGGTAGCAAGTAAGTGTTGTGTGTTCTGTTTTTAACATAGTGTTAACTCTGCATATTCAGTGCATTTGTGTTGATTGTGCATTAAGCACATTTTATTTTTAAACTACCGTCTGCTGGTCCAACCATCCGCTATTTGGCTTGTGTTTGTGTGTGTGTGTGTATATATATATATATATTTATATATAATTATTATTATTATATTTTATATTTCAGACCGTCCTCGGTCCTTCATCAGAAACAAATGATTTTGAAATTTAAATTAGAAACGTATTTCGCGAGAGTGTCTGTGGAGAGAGATTGTTTACATCATGTGACGCAGAAAGCGACAGATTTTTTAAAAATATTTGTAAATGTAAACCTAAGTTTATTTTTAAAGTTACAACTTTAGTAGTTTTAGTTTTTCCTATACATATTAAGACAGTATAAGTGGATCATCACTATGTTATATAGTTCATGTTTGGTGTTATAAGGAGATTTTTGTGTCACTTGCTCAACTGTGCCTTAGCTGATTAATCAAGGGGGTTGTGGTCTATCGAATGCCAGTAAACAAAATATTCTTCGATTTTATAAAAAGAAATCCTTCCCATGTCAAACTTTGAACATTGAAGCCTTACCTGAATATGCAATTAATCTATGCCTGGCACTTATTTTGTCCGCCATCTTAGCTGATCATTTCAATTGTTGTTATGGAAGAGAAAATAAGAGATGATACTGGATACGTGAATTACATATTTCCATTTTTTTTTTCTCGGAAAATGAAACAAAATAATAATTTTAGCCTGAACAACATACAATGTATTTTATGTCATACAACATTTTTTTTTTTTTTTCAAAATAGAGACGGTG
Source organism: Ascarosepion bandense (assembly GCA_037127315.1). Classification (NCBI taxonomy): domain Eukaryota; kingdom Metazoa; phylum Mollusca; class Cephalopoda; order Sepiida; family Sepiidae; genus Ascarosepion; species Ascarosepion bandense. The sequence continues at coordinate 146,030 of JBBBDQ010029430.1, forward strand.
AGAAAGTTGTCTGCTTCCACAGTTAACTGACTTTTAGGATAATTGTAGACAGTTGTTTGTCAGTAATCGATTAGATTATCTTTGTAGATTAAAGGATTATGGAAACAGGATTTCAAATGGGAGATTCAATCAATTTTGTCTGCTGCAATTATATTCCGGGGGCTATAATCCAAATTTGTGATACATATGTACTAACATAACAACAGTAATTAAGTATGCATAGATATGTATCAATTTGTAATTTTTAGGGTAATACAACAGTAACTTTTAAAGATGGCAGTCAGCTTTTTCAGGAAGGTTGTGTGCTTTATAAAATCTTTCTATTGTCTCCTTTCCCCAACTCACAAACATACAAGTATTGGCAAAGTTTAACTAATGTATCCACAAAAAATGTTAAACAAGGATTTCTTATTTTTTGACACCACTATTACGAGATACTCCCTCAACCATTTCTTTTTAAATCTATTTTTAGAATTTTATAGAAACTTGATAAAATTTAAAAAATCTGCAATGTTATTGGTCTTGACCTGGTATCTTGATTCCAGTCACTTCCACTATCATAGCTTCCCTTTGTATTATCTGTAAAGACTTTGATGGTAAATGTTCTGATGAACTCGCCTTAATGATACCTCAATATTCATTGGGGTTTCATTTTTAAAAGTTATTTTTATTCCTCACCCCCAAAGACAAATTGTATATATGGGAACTAATGAGAGACTTTGAGGTATTATGGTAGCTGTAGTAAAAATAGTTAATAAGAATGTGTTGTTTTGGTGTATGGAATATGGTGGTGTGGTTGGGTCAGTAATTGTGGCTAGCTAAGTTTAGAATAAGACAGACTGAAGTTCTTTCCCATATCCCCATTTAAAGAAGTAATGAATGAATGAAAAGGCAGTTAAACCGATCATTATACACCTTATGTATAATTTTTATATCAAAAGGTCTACCATTATATCATCCCACGTTATACATTGTATCATTTTTTTATTATATATATTCTATAATTATATCATCCTTTTTCATTTATCCATTGTTTCTTTTTATTTTTTTTATTTGTTTGTTTGTTTTGGATATGATGATAAACTGCATCCGGCAGCAAGGCCTCTATTTGAGAGTTTGTGAGAAACATGGAACCACCTCTTAATTGCTGTTGTTCTCAGGTCAACCCTGACCCAGAGTGGTAGCATCTATTAGGGTCCCAGTTATAGGCAAATAGTTAATCCCCAAACTGGGCTCAAAACACTATGAAAGTATAAAAATAGACTTTTATAGAAATATTTACATAAAAATAGGCTTTTATAGAAAAATATACATTTTTGAAGGAAAAATATGACCAACAACACATTTTTGAAAGAAAAAAAAAATTATTACAAGCAATACATTTTTTGAATACAGAACTAGAAGACATCTTCAGTTTTCTAAAATAAAAAAATTTCATTAAAACCTGACTAAATCAACCTTTTCACTATAACTGAACATTAAAAAAAATACCTTAAACCCTACCTTTTTGGCATTAAATAACCCACAGAAGTTGATGGACCGTTAAACACAACTCAAACTCTTTTCATTTTTGTTTTATTTGAAACCTCCCCTTTTTTCCCCTCTTTTTAATTCATATTAATTTTTAATTCTTTATATAACACCAAATTAATATCATTAATATAATATTCGGGTTTTATTTTTATATAACTTTTTCCCTTTCAGACAAAAACCTTCCACTCTCCCTTGACCCTTGTCTCATGCCTTATATCTGATGAAATTTTTACTTTCAACACAAACTTAATCTACACTGTGGTGTTGACAAGACAGACAACTGAGATCTTTGTCTACTGAAATAGACTATTTCTCAGATAAGGTGATTCGAAATTTATTGTTTATATATATATATATAAGATCATTAATATCAATTATATAAGAACCCCCGCCAGCAAAAAATAAAAAAAAATCAACGATATCAAGATTTATTCATTTTCATTTTAGGTACATCTCTTAGCATCTTTCATAGTGCACCTTGACTTTCAGAGTTAGCTTGAAGAAAATTTATAAGCATTCATAAATTTAAAAATTTAAAAAAGCCTAAAAATATTTTTGTTTGTTTCTTTTAAATATTTGTTGCCAAATAGAATCCTTACATTTACCTGGATAGCCCATTGAAACATGTTGGTAAAAAAAACTTTTCTTTTTGTCTTATATATAAAAGTTTGACACCACATAATTTATATATTATCTTATACAAAAATGAATTCTTTAAAGGATCCTTTTTCAACTAACAGTTTTTCAGAAGAATACATTGTTACCGGGATGTGCGTTGTGGTGCAGTGGATATCGGCTCAGAACGAGAAATCGGAGAGCCGAGTTCGAATTCCAGTTGAATTCCTTGCATTTACTTACGTGCAAATACCCTTGGGAAAGGTATTAATCCGTCTCTTCCTTCTAGTTATGGGTTAAATAACAGGACAGATTGGGTTCTGTAGCCTTGGCTGGCAACCAGTCTACCGCAGAAAGCAATGGCAACCTACTGCGGGATAATCTTTTGCCCAATCAGTCATGTCTCTTTCGAGACATGATCACCCAAGCATGTTTCACATATGGCACTTAACTGACTGGCATGGTTACCTTCTTAGATAAACAAAATGAAACAAATTTGCACAGAGAAACCGAAGTATATAGCCAGGTTAAATGAGGAACCATGACTAAAATTGAAATTATTACTAAAACATGAAAAAAAAAAAAAAAAAAAAGCGGAATATGGGAGAAACCAAAATATATAGGTTCTTAATGAGTAAATAATAAAAATATTTTTACTTACAGCCCTCCTGATAGAAGCATCTATTTTTCTAATAGTTTTATAATTAATATTCTTGCTCTTTCTTGTTTTGAATTTGAATTCCAGTTGAATTCCTTGCATTCACTTATGCACAAATACCCTTGGGAAAGGTATTAATCCATCTCTTCCTGCTAGGTATAGGTTAAATAATAGGACAGATTCGGTTCTATTGCCTTGGTTGGCAACCAGTCTACCACAGAAAGCAATGACAACCTACTTGCAGGATAATTTTCTTCCGCGTCAGTCATGTCTCTTTGCGTGTATCATGTATGGCACAACTGACTGACTTGTTTTGAAGTCAGAACGCTGTGATTGCTTTTTTGTATTACTTTTGTCTGTTAACACTGTTCTTAGTTTTTGAACATTTTTGCTCCATTACTGTTGCTTTGCTTTCTTTTGTCTTACATATATTGTTTGCTTAGTATTATTTTTGTCCTGTTCTTTCTTTTGTTATTTATTATTGCAAGCTTTGTCAATTCTGTTTGTTGCTCATTTTTGCTCATTACATTTAACCATGGCCAATTACTCTACAAGTTCATTTTTGCTCCTCCATAATGCTATTAGACTCTCTTATGTAGTATAGGAGCTGCTAGGGGGTCCTTCAAGTTTTCTATAGCAAGTTAGTATTTCCAGATACTTTATAGCAGTTCAACACTCTTTTTTTCTTTCTCACAAAATGTTCCTCTGTCTTAATACTTGGCTTTGTTTCTAGAAAGCACTTTTCATCATTTAAATGCACCTTTGAATTTCTGTTTCACAATATTCACTATCTGTTACTACTCAAATTTCACCAACTGTCTGATTCTGACAACTCTGTTCTGAAACTCACGCCTTTGACTGCCTAATTTAATAATGACCATACATTGTCTTATCATTAGTAGTTATTCCTTTCTTCTTACTTTCTTTTTCTAAGAAATCAACAGAAAATATGATCTGGAATTGAAATGAAAACAGTGATGGCATCTACTCTGAATCCATCATAAAATTCAAGATGCAGAATTTTTAAATACTAAACACTTCAGATACACTGGTGTATGGATCAGTTATAACAAACTTCATATAGGAGATAAAGAAATTGAATATAGAAGAGGCTGTAATATTGTTATAGAACCAAGAGATTAACCTAAAAATTGTTAGCTTGACTGGTGCTACAGGATTATAAGGAACTACCAAAAAACAGAAACCATATCACTTGAGACATTTCATTAGCAACAACAACTAAAATGGATAACACATGTAACTTGAAAAAACAAACTCTCTTTTATAGGCTTTTGTGTGTTTATTTTTATATATATATATATATATATATATATATATATATATATATATATACTAGCAGTATAGCCCGGCATTGCTTGGGTGTAATGAAAGCTTTAAAACTAATCCATGGTCCTGGAGCTCAGACTCTTTGGACATTGGCATGAAAGACTAAAAAGCAGTAATTGTTTCCAGTTAAAGCGAAACCGTAGACTGAAAGAAAAATGAATGGATGTACATCAAATTTTGATTTCCTGGTATTGATATCAAATAAGTTTTTTCGTTGTAAACTGAATTTTGAAGGCTAAGTAAGTCCTCTGAGTAAATGGTATCATATACCAAACCATTTGCCTCCCTGGATAATTGCATAATTCAAGTAAATTTTTGAAGGTACCATATTTTCTTATAGGCTGCTAATTGCAACCCAACTTTTAATTATTCTAAAAAAGCAAAAAGATAGCATAATGATTCTGTTATCAAAAATATAACTTCTAATAAGAGAACCATAATGCTATTAGATAAGTATACTCCTGAAAACAAGATAAATTTCTTAAAAGGAATAGCTCACATAATTCATAACTTCTGATTAATTTGTGAGACTACAATAATTTTCAATTTTTGAAATATTTTTTTAACACTGTTAATCTGTCATTGCATATACAAAAAAAATATATATATATATACTTGTATTTTCTAAAATTTAAACCCTGTTTTGAAAATTTGTGATTATTACCTTTTTTTTCAAAATTTATGGTAATTGCTTTTAAAGGCTTAAGAAAATTGTCTAGGGACGCAAATGTCTGGTACGAAACTGTCCTAGTACCAGGTATTGATATCGGAAGAGTATGACTCCATCTCTTCTCCCCCAACTATTGGTCAGTTAGTAAGACTTGTTTCACTAAAACCATTATATTAAAAAAAGAAATACATAAAAATTAAATAACTGATAATGTTGATCTATTGCCAAACAAAACTAGCCAACCAACTTTTTTATATTTTGATGATTAACTGTTAGAATGGTTTGAAAAAATGTCCATCTTTTGCAAACTGAACTGTTTACTATCTTTTCAAAAAAGTGAGCTGCTGTTGAAAATGAAGTTTTAAAAAAAAAGAAAGGGAGTTTTTTATTCATGTTTCTTCTAAAATGCAAAATACACATTTTCATTGGCTGTTTCTGCAAGTACATGACAGCCTATCCATGCATAACACATGCACATTTCTGCACACATACATGTCACATACACACATAGGTACAAATTTACATATACACATTACCTAGAAACATGGTTACAGATCAGAATGTAAATCTTTATGGCATGTATTCAATGAAAAATTATTTCATGACTGTTGAACAGAAAATCAACAGCCTGTTGTTGTTCATTTTTCATCTTTTCTATTCTTCCATCATGTTCTTCCGGCGTCAATGACACAGCTCAACTCTGAGAGTCTACAATATGCATAGTCAATAGACATGGCAACAAAAGATTCAGAATAGCTCTTGGAATAGATGGAAAATCTCTCTAGGTCAACTGAACAAGTTTTGCAGAGAATACACTACACATACAAAAAAATAATGATTAAGTTTGTACAAAAATATATATAAAGACTAAAGAGTATTTATTTCAAGTGTTTCAATGGCAGAGATTAATAGTTTTAAGACTGATTTATTTGAAACCACTTAATTATAGCAAACTAGCAGTATAGTTCGGCGTTGCTTAGGTGTAATGAAAGCTTTAAAACTAATCCATGGTCCTGGAGCTCAGACTCAGCCTAAAGAATATTTGTGTGAAATTTGGTGAGAATTGGATAAAAATTGTGGATTTGTATAAAGGACATACAGGCAGATAAACAGACACACACACGCAAACATCTTGCCTTTTATTTATATATATATATATATATATATATATATATATATATATATATTATCGATTTTCTGCACAATTGTAAAAAGTGCAACCATGAAACTTCTGAATATCGTTTCTTATGTCTTGTCTATTAGTGTATCAAATTTGATTAAAATTGGACCACTCCTTCTATAAACCGATTTTTTCGATTATCGATTTTCAATATTTATTGGGGGTATCTCAACACAAAACCTAGCTAAGAACACTTGCAGACGCTTATAGTACAACTGTGTAAATTTTCAAGAAAATCGGTTCAGCCGTTTCAGAGTCTATAGGTAATGGACACACACACACACACACAGACAAAGTTCCATTTATAAATAAGTTTAGATTTAGATTAGATTTAGATATACAAGTTTATTTTAGTCGCAAGAAATTATTCTGTAACTTGTGGCCCTTTAGGAAATGTGTGATAATGGACTTAAACAGATTCCTATCCATTGTAGCCCTTATTTAAATTTGACCTTTTACTATCTCCTATTCTCTGTTCTGTCACCTTGATGTGGTTTAATGGTTAGCAAGCTGGCCTTGAGAGATCATTCACAATTGAGTAGTAAGTTTGATCCACACTGGGTTCTCTGTGCCTTCAACCTTGTGCCACATCTAAGCTGTGCTTAGAAAATAATCAATTGGGCACCTCAACATGGTACAAGCTTGTCTCATTAGAATCAGTACAATTGAGTAGTGAGTTCATAATAGTGTAATGTTTAGCAAGCTTGGCTTGTTAGAATCAGTACAATTGAGTAGTGAGTTTGATCCTCACTGGGTGCCCCCTACTTTTGGCTTTCTGTCACATCTGAGCTGCACTTAGAAAATCACCATTCTCTGTTCTGTCATCCATTTAAACAAAGGTATATCACTCTCTGTTTGTTTTTATCCCTTTTGCCTTTGTTGTGTAGTTGCTCCTACCATGTGACATCCGGTCACCCGAATGTATAAAAGAAAATGTGTGCTTACCACAGGAGGTTGTCATTATCACGGACTTCAGGAAGTAATACCTACTACTGCGAGAGATTGTAAATATTGCATATATATCTTGGTTGTACCAATCTGTTAATAAAGTAGTTTCTCTGCATTTCTTTGTGTATCTCTTCATTCCACGATATAACAGCCTTTAATATTGACTGAGAATGTCAAATTTTTTTAGTCTTCTTTTATTATTACACCCTTGTGCAAATCGAAACAAAGAAACCAATAATGTCTTCCTAGGATCTTTCACTCTTTCCCTGATCATGTATATATTATCAGTTGGTGCTGGTTTTCTCTTCTGACCACATTTTCTTTTATGTTTTGTACTGATGGATCCAGTTTGTTTCTTTACCTTGATGACAAGACTGACAGTTGAAAGGCTGACACCAAAAATATCCACAATCTTTCATGCCAGTGTGTTTGTGTTTGGGCAACATTACAATTTTCTCATACTTCCTTGGAGTAATGCCCATCGCAGACAATGGGTGTAGGACAACTAATCAGCAGTCGAGACAATAGTGTCTGGGTGGGATAAAAATCTAATGTAATCATAGATGATGCTATAATTTTTAATGTCAAATGAATTTCATCATACACTCTGAAAATGGACATATTACAGCATACCACTGCATATGACCTAATCTGAGGAAAAAATAGAAATTGATTACACCCTGTCACTGCAGTGGATCTGAAACTGACCGATTGGTGAATGGAAGGAAACTAAAGCAGTTTGAATTAATTTGCACAAGGATGGAAGTGTTTTTGAAATTTCAATTGTCTCTTTTAGATTTTAAGTATGAGTATCCCTTTTGTTTCTGTTTTCTATAAAACTTTCTCTCTACTTACATGCCTTGTCCAAATTATTCTCTGCATTCTTCTATAAAACTACATTGTTGCTTCAAGTCTACTGTGAGAAAACTGACCAGCATTCACTGCAATATGCAAGTAGTGACATTTCATTATTCAACACCCTTTTCTTTCGTTTCTAACAATATTTTCCTGTTTCTTGGTTTAGCTATCAAAAAGAATCTTTTACTATTTTAATGTGCCTTTGGATTTTGGTGCTGCGTTTTCTATTAGCAGTTCGATTTCAAACTTCTATATTTGTTTGTTCTTCAAAACTCTAATTTATGGCTTGTGTCTTTGACTGTTTCTACTGTTGGTGACCATAGATTCAGTCTTTTTATAATTGAGAAATAGCAGAAAGCTGCCTGCTGCATACTCAGCCTTTACCATTGCTGCTTTAGACCCTGAAACGTCGATGCTAATCTGCATATTCTCTGTATATTTTCTCTGTTCATGGTTTATAGGTCAGTAAGTTAAGTGCCATATGTGATACAAGTTTGGGTGATCAGGTCTCTTTTGATCCATGGCAGACTAAGCAGAAGATTTTCCTGCAGTAGGTTGCCATTTCTTTGTGGTAGACAGGTTGCTAACCAAAGCTATAGAACCCAATTTGTCCTGCTATTCAACCCATAGCTGGTAAGAGAAGAAATATCTTAATATATATGAATGATACTGGATTTTATATGTTAAAAATCATTAATTATTTTAAGTATCAAATTAATCTAATTATCTGATAGTTTTTCATTCATAATTGTTATTTTTCCCCAATCTTCATTGAAAGGAATTAAATTACTGATTATCAACTGATTAATTGTTGTAACCGAAATGCAAATATTATATGTGCATATTGTTAAATTATTTTGGACGTTTACCAAGAATTCTTCTTTGCTAACTCATCATAAGCTTACTATATGCTCTTTGCTATCAGTAACAGACATTGATTTATAAACTATAGATAAAAATCAATGATCATCAGAAATGTAAAAGTATTTTTTGTTCAGTTTTCTATTTCAGTTGCTCAAAGGTTTTGTGTTCCCCTGGAGGCTCTGAAAAAATTTTAGGATACATTGGTCATATGGTTTGATTCACTAAAACGATTTTTAAAAAAATATGAAAAGCCATGTTCGGTTTTAGTGGTCTACATCCTTGTAATCTATAAAAGCATCATAAGAATCTAAAGATTATTTTGAATAAAAATATCGATGCTGATGACATTCACTTGGTCATATATTTTTAGTCTTTTAACAACTTTTATATTTAGTCTGATGTTTGTTTCGTCTTATTCAAACCTGATCTGCCTATTTTGTTCTGGTCTTATTCTTAATTGTTTTCATGTATTTTTTTTTTTACTTACGTTTTTCTTTGTTTTTTGTTTTTGTTTTCATATATTTTTTTGTTGCCTTGACTTTGTCTACTTGTATTTTTGTCTTGTCTTTTATTTGTATTCTTGTCATTTTTTTTTTTACTTTTTGTTTGTTTACTTGTCTTTTTGTGTGTTTACTTGTTGGTCTTTGTTGTCTTGTTGAGTATTTGTCTGTTTTGTCTTTTATTTGTCTGTCTGTCTGTTTTGTCTTTTATTTGTCTGTCTGTCTGTTTTGTCTTTTATTTGTCTGTCTGTCTGTTTTGTCTTTTATTTGTTCTGTCTGTCTGTTTTGTCTTTTATTTGTCTGTCTGTTTTGTCTTTTATTTGTCTGTTTTGTCTTTTATTTGTCTGTTTTGTCTTTTATTTGTCTGTCTGTCTGTTTTGTCTTTTATTTGTTCTGTCTGTTTTGTCTTTTATTTGTCTGTCTGTTTTGTCTTTTATTTGTCTGTCTGTCTGTTTTGTCTTTTATTTGTTCTGTCTGCCTGTTTTGTCTTTCATTTGTTCTGTCTGCCTGTTTTGTCTTTTATTTGTTCTGTCTGCCTGTTTTGTCTTTTATTTGTTCTGCCTGTTTTGTCTTTTATTTGTTCTGTCTGTTTAGTCTTTTATTTGTTCTGTCTGTCTGTTTAGTCTTTTATTCGTTGGTTGGCCGTGTCTTATTTGTCAGTCGTGCCTTTTTATTTGTCAGTAAGAGAAATCCATCATAATATGTACATCAATTGTAAACATATCTTGCACCCAATCATAATCATGTTTAAGTAACATTCCTTGTCTCTTTTATCATGGAGCTGACCAACTAAGCAATTTAACTTGCCTAATAAACACCAGATTGTAAGTTTCATTTTATTCCTTTTTCCATATTGAATGCCAACCAGTTCTGGGGAAAGAAGGAGAATGGTCTCAATTGGCATTATTACAGTGTGTGAAAGAGAGAGAATATGTCTTCTCTTCCTTGTAAAATTGACTAACTTCACAACACTACAAAAGCCGAGTTAATTAAAACATTGGCTCATGAATTGAGTGATATACAATCTGTCACATACATTAGTTCCCTTAATTTGAATTCTTCAGGTAATTATTACCTCCCTTAGTACACTGTTTGATATGTATTTGTAACCTGCTTTGGCTTGGTACCTTATTTAGTGTTAACCCCTTTATAGGCTTCTTCTTCTTCTTCTATGTGCCCTGTCCCTTCAGGACGTAGGCGATCATGGATCTCCACGTCTCCCTATCCCTTGTGGCTCTTAGTATGTTTGCTCCTGTTGCTCCTGGTAACCCCCGTTCCATCATCCACCTGATCAGACCCTGCAGATATGTTATCCACTGCCTTCCTCTGTCTCTCCTTCCTTCTATCTGTCCAGTCAGTATCAGGTTCTCCAGGTTCTCCTTCCTCATTGCATGTCCCAGGAACTTCAGTTGTCTCTTCCTGATGCTCAGCATCAATTTCCTTTTTGTTGCCATTCTTTCTAACACTTCGTCGTTGCTTGTATGCTCAGTCCACGATATCCGTAGCATCCTTCTGTAGAACCACATTTCGGCCGCTTCCAGTTTTGTCCTCATTTTCGATGATTTGTTTATTAAAGCCTTTGTTAAGTTATTTTTTGTTCTTGTTGTTCTTATAACACTGTCATAAATTGAATGAAGGGTTTAGTTTAAAATTTGCTGAAAGCTACCCAGGTCAAACAAAAGATGCCTGAAAAAGGTTGGTTGGCACAATGGCCCGAATGCTATGATACCATATTATCATTATACATGCTAATATATATATATATATATATATATATAGACACCTGCAGACAGATTGAGCACTCTGGGAGAATGGTAGACTTGGAAAAACAGTAGCTACTCTAGCCGCATCGTTCATTCAGCAATGAATTAGAACACTCTCAGCTATTGGGCATGTATAATGATAATATACATGCTAAAAAGTCTGCCTCCTTCTACTGAGCACCGATAGCTCAGAGGTAGAATCGCTGACTGACGCCAATTCGATCGGGTTTCAATCCTTTTCCACTTCACCTTATCTTCACTTTTATTTTGGATACTATTATACATCCTACAAACATGAAAATATTGCATGCGTAATATATATATTCATTTTTAAACGAGTTATTTCACTACCTTGGTTTCTACCATGAGTGGTGTCTTCAGGCGATTTTTAATAACTGATTTTACCTTTTGCCGTAAAAGGTAAAATCTCTCTCTCTCTCTCTCTCTATATATATATATATAGAGAGAGAGAGAGAGAGGACTTGTACAGTATCACACTCATTTCTTTATCTAATGTTGGAGGAAGCTAACGATAATTCTTTGTTCAAGATGACTGGTCATGAAACTGGAAATCTTTGATTAAATGGATATCATTGTAGGATTTAAATGTTCTTAGTTTTGTTTTGAACCCATTAATTTCAGGTCAACAAGAACAGTCTTGGAGACATTGTCAAGTACAATGATTACTTGTATTGCCTTGCACATTTATAAAGCACTCATTTGTTTATGCATTTAATAATGTTGCCATATCTGGTTTAGGTGCTATTCATTTTGAGGTTCTTGACAAAAATCCAAAGATGGATCTGTCATTTAATTGATCCTGACCTCTTGATTTCAGTTGTTTTCTCACTAACATAATGTGGCACCCCTCTGTCTTTTCTACAAATATTTTTATTGCAACTACTCTGACAATTTTTTTCCCAAACACATGAATTTAAACATGCTGCTAGATTAACATCCAGGTCCTATTCTTTTTAACATTGAAGTAGTTAAATGTAACCATCACTTCTACTCCAACAGTGTTTTTTCTCACACTTTCCGTTATTACTTGCTTCTCTGCTAGGGACAATCTCTAAAGATTTTAATGCAATGTCAGTTGCCATGTTCTATTTTCTAAAATTCCTTTTATCTTTTATTCTTTCTTCAATACCCTCTAAGTCCAGTCTTTTTGTTCACTGTAACCCCCTGCATACCACAGCACCAGTTTATTTTAGAAAGCTTTATTGAATATTTGATTTGACATTCTCTAGACATTGCCATTAACTCTGAGCACTTTGCAGTTGAGCAACGACACCTGAAAGCTTGAACTGTTATTGATACAGGAGGCTAGAACTTATTTATCCTAATTAGATTTTGCTCTTTCTCCTAAAAGCACTGTTACTTACATAAAACTTCCTTCTTTTGCAATGCCATGTTTCTTCATTTCAAGACTCAGGCAATCATAGCTTTGCACCAATACCTTTTCCTGGTACCTTTTCATTATCTTACAGCTGAGTTTGTTACATTCTCTTTTTTCCTTTCTTTGGTAATCATTTCACCCCAAGCAAGGCAATAAAGCTACTAAGATGCAAGTGGTTACAGAGTTAAGGAATAAGATAAGAAAATATAAGAAAATATTTTACTAACAAAATACTGCTTGTCCTTCCCTTTGTTAGTTACCATGATCATTATTTCTTGCCAATGCCTCATAATGCATCAAAAGAGGGGAGAACACTACTTGGTTTAAGTGAGAAAATGGAAGAAATAAATAAAGGGAAGATAGAAGTGTTTAACAGTTGTTTCAGTGAAATGGAAAAATTCTCAATTTCAAATATTTTCATTTGTAACCACTTAACAAAACAAGTGGCATTTGTATTTATGATTGCTATTGCAATATTCTGTTAAAGTTGTTAAGCTCAAATATTTATTGATGTGATAGGGGAATTTTTATGGATATTTTATTGTTATAGAACTTGCCATGAGTTTACTTAACCATTAGTTTAGGAATTAAGATTCATCAGAATATTAAAATAGGAAAACCATTAAATTTTCAGTCATTATCTTCAGGATTTACATTAGAAAATTCAGATAGGAAAACTATTAAAGCTTTATGGGTTAAAACTAATCAAGGAATTATTACTGATGTGCAAATATCCTTGGCCAAGGTATGAATCCACCTCTTCTTCATCCAACTACAGGTTAAATAGTAAGACATTTATTTTTATTTGTTTTATGTTCCAGCAACTTTTTGCACGTTATTTAAAACCAGAAAATATTTTTGGATTGTAAGAATTTTCTTGGAGATAATAATTCTAACCAAATGAGGTGGGTTGTTGGATGAGTGGTATTTTTATATCTTTCCCAAGAGTATTTGCGTGTAAGTGAATATAACGAACGAACGTACTTGACTGGAAATGGAACTCTACTCTCTGATGTCCAATTCCAAGCTGTTATCCATTGCACCATCTGCACATCCAAGCTTACAATATTTGGTATTCTGATGTAGTCACTCATGTAAATACTGTCCAGGCTTGATTTTGTTTAATTTCAGTGGTCATACAAGAACCACTATTTCCAGGTAATAAACTGATGTGTCTGGAAAAATTATAAATATTATATTATATTTTTGCAAGTAATATTTTGCAATAAAAAAAAATTATTACAGTTCAAAAATGTTTAATCTTTTTAAGCTTTGATAAGCCAAAAGAAAATAAATCGATTGATTTCTTGTATCTGTGATTTGCCATGTCATTTCGAGAAAGACAGTGGTTTGCTGTTGCCCTCCCCTACAGTTTTGAATATAGTTTTCTTTCTCCTAGACTAGCTGTTGACCAAGACAAGACAGCCCAAGGTGGAGAAAATTGCCTTTCTTAATGATTTACCAAATTCTCTTCCTGTTATATTAACCATTAGAACTACCTGCGCATCCAACTAATTTGACTAATACTTACATATACAAAGACTAATGAGGCACCTCGAGGTGGTGTAATGGTTAGCAGGCTTGTCTTGCTAGAACCATTACTATTGTGTAGTGAGTTCAATCCTCACTGGGTGTCCCATACTTTCGGCCTTGTACCACATCTAAGTTGCGCTTAGAAAATCACCATATACAAAGACCAATGTACTCATCATGGTACCTAGTTTGATAAGGGTATGCCAGATACACGTCACAGTCAAATATGTGTGAAATGTTGACAAGTATGCCAGAAGCTCTAATTGACTTTTCTCTTTTTACTGATGTTCACCCAATATAAGGCCCAAGAGCCACTCTAAGTAGAGGGGTTGCTGAGGAAACACAGCATAGGAAAGAATAAGCATTAGGATCGACCTGGGTAAAATGATAACTGCATCCCACAGCAAGGTCTCTAATTGCAAAGTTTTGAGAAGTATGGAACCACCTCTTAATTGCTGTTGTTCCCAGGTTGACCCTGACCTGGGGTGGTCCAATAAAGTAAAACTTGTTAGGGTTCCAGCTATGGGCAAATATTAACCCCAAACTGGGTCAAAACACTATGAAAGTATAAAAATAGATTTTTATGGTGAAAATTCCAGCAATACAGCATTATACTAGATTGGCAGCTAGGTCTCTGTATTTTATTGTTGAAATAGATATAAACATGAGTTTTATTTTAGTAGTTTACTTTCTCAAGCTTTTCGCGAATGGAATGCTTTTGGTTTCTTGTTTCTCTGCCATTTATAATCTTCAAAAGTTTAGGTGCATCTTCAATCACCATCTTCTGTTTTTCGGCCATCTGTTCTTTTATTGTCTTTTCTCCTCACTTATGTATTCTCATTCTCTTTCACACTCAGTAATTGCTTGCATCTTAGTTCCATTATCACCCTGCTTGGAGTGAAATGATTAAAGAAAATACAATAATGCATAATTTTGCCAGTAAGGCTAAATTAGAAATACCTTCAAGTTGGGTAAACTAGTCTACTTGAATGGCCACGAATTGAGGGTGACTCTAAGTACCCAGATGTGGCTCCCAAGTACCCTCAGTTGTCTTACCTTTCAAAATTAAAAGAAAGACACCCCTCTTGGAGTTCAACTACGGTATTCTCATACAACTTTTTTTTCATGAACACAGATGCACTGTACTTCAGTATGTGGGGACATGCCCAGCTGGTTACAGTCAGGCAACCAACACCCAAATCTTGGATACTATGCTGCTGTTATTGCTTTAGCCTTTGTTTTAAAATAAGACTTTCACAATGGGCTGATTGTGGGGGGAGTGGGGGGAGAAGCTTTGTCATATCTTGTTATTCTGCTTCTTCTGTAGCATGTACATTATGTTCTGTAACAGCTTGCTTACTCCCTGCCCATAAATTTTATGTGAAATCTTCACTGGTATTGCTAGTAGCCTATAACCTATAATATGATGGTTTGATAATTTTTTTTTTCAAATCACCCAAGGAAGGCAATAATGCCACTTCCTGTCTACTAATAGTCTATGATACAATGGTATAATTTTTTTTTTAATCCACTTCAAGCAAGGTGATAACATCACAAAGCTGCAAGTGGTTACTGGGAGTGAAAGATAATGAAAACAACTTTAGAAATTGGAAACTCAATCTTAAGCAGGAAACAAGGAATCAACCTCTACTACTGTTTAAAAAACGTGGCAGGAATGTGAACCAGATGATAGGCAAACCTATCTACTCCTATTGAAATGAAAAAAAAATAATTAGCAAAATATAACTTTCAGAGTTTAAGGGAGATGTTAGAAGCATAGATTCAGAAGGAACTGGAGACCTAATCCTAAACAAGGGATAAATCTCTATTCCTTTCAAAAGACTAAGGATGAGTTTAAAATTAGTTGAAAATGTACTTTAAGACAGTAGATTTCTGTCGTTGCATATACAGCTGACTATTTTTCCAGTGTCTGTTGTGATAGATAGCACATATGAATTCTGCTTAGGATCTGGGCTTAACTCTAATTTGTTTCTGTAATGGTGTAATTTTTCATTGTAAGCAATAAGGTATTTTCCCTATGTCAGGTTTATTAATGTTTTCACAGCCATCTGCTGTTTATTTGGTTTAAGGTTTTTTTTTTTTTGTTTTTTTGTTTTTTAATACTTTCCTCATTATATTTCTTTTTTATCTGTTTTTCTTTATTATTCTCAAACTGGTGTTTAACTCTTTCTTCCCACACATTTTGATTTTATTTTTTGGTCTTTCATGACCTATATGCTGTGTCCCTTCAGAATGTGGGCGATCATAGTTGTCCACAATTTCTGTAGTGCTGAGTAGTTTTGTTTTTTTTTGGTATCTCTGCTAATCTCTTTTGTGATCACTGACTGAAAAACTGATAGACAGTTCAACATCAATTTTATTGTGATAAAAGCAACAAGCAACCAGTAAGAACTTGGCTTCGGCTGTTCAGTTGATCTGTCCATTTTTTCATTTGCAGAAAGAAGTGAGCAAAAAAGAAAAAAAAGACATGCACATACTGATATTTCATAATTCGTATTTTTTACTCAAACTCATATTGTTTTTGCAATATATTAGACACATCAGCATTTTCTCTTTTCACCAGTGATTTCTTGAAAAAATTTTTTTAACCCAAAACTGTTAGTCATCTGAGAGCCTGTTTTCTACCTTCATCAGCATGGCTAATGCTAACCTCTAGGAGAGTGACTCATTGCACCTTCTCAGGCTAACATTGTCAGCTGATATGAAGTGGAAAGGTTATATTGAATCTATTGCTAGGTTAGCTGCTAAGAAATTTGGTTCACTGTGTTTTGATAGACATTTTTTCTCTCCAGAATCTATCTTGTCTATAAATCTACCATTTGCTTCTGCTTAGAAGAAAAGTGGATTTAGTCTGATCAATTGTAATGGTATCATGCTTGACCATGAGGTGCTTGTTGGGGTGGCGAATAACCTTGAAGGAACCTTTGTAAGCTGGTGTGAGCTGTTATTTTATTTGTGTCTGTTCTGATTAAAATGAACTTGCAATCTTCTGCGGAATGTAGGTGCTCATTGATTTTTGTCATGGTTGTGCTGAAAGATTGAATGAAAGCTGTTGTCAGTTTTACACATATCAAAGTCATTGAAATATTGTCCGGGTAGAGAAAGAGGTGTTCTGAATACTAGTTCAGTGGGTGAACAACCTAAGTCTTCCTTTACTGTATTCCTCAAAGCAAGAAGAATCAGAGGTAGGTTGTAATTGTACGTTTATTTGCTTTTGCTAGACTCTGTCACTTTCGTTGTAATCATGTTGGGGTTTTCACTTAATGCAGAACCAAGTTAAGAAATGAGTATCAATCCTGACAACTTTTGTATGTGTGAAAACAGCAAAGACTATGAGGAGACAGAGGTGAAGATATAAAGTTTCAATGTCAATTTTATTGTGATAAAACTGATGAGCAACCAGTAGGAAGTTTGAAAAGGCTGGAAAATCAGCAGGATCAGCTCAGGCTGGAACATTGTCAGTGTCTAGTATGAAAGGTATAGGCTGAAAAGTCATCAGTGTCTGATTAACACAGGATTAACACAGCCTGGAATATTGTTGGCCAGCAGAAATGTTCCATGTACAGCTTAGGCTAGAAAGTCATTGTTGGTAAGCAAGAATGTTGCAAGTGGGAACGTTGTCACCATCTGTTATAAAAGGCACAAGCTGCAAAGTTGTCAGTGTCTGGCAGGATTAACACAGACTAGAATATTGTTGGCCAGCAGAAATGTTCCATGTACAGCTCAGGCTAGAAAGTCATTGTTAGTAAGCAAGAACGTTGCAAGTGGGAACGTTGTCACCATCTGTTATAAAAGGCACAAGCTGCAAAGTTGTCAGTGTCTGGCAGGATTAACACAGACTAGAATATTGTTGGCCAGCAGAAATGTTCCATGTACAGCTCAGGCTAGAAAGTTATTGTTGGTAAGCAAGAACGTTGCAAGTGGGAACGTTGTCACCATCTGTTATAAAAGGCACAAGCTGCAAAGTTGTCAGTGTCTGGCAGGATTAACACAGACTAGAATATTGTTGGCCAGCAGAAATGTTCCATGTACAGCTCAGGCTAGAAAGTCATTGTTGGTAAGCAAGAACGTTGCAAGTGGGAACGTTGTCACCATCTGTTATAAAAGGCACAAGCTGCAAAGTTGTCAGTGTCTGGCAGGATTAACACAGACTAGAATATTGTTGGCCAGCAGAAATGTTCCATGTACAGCTCAGGCTAGAAAGTTATTGTTGGTAGGCAAGAATGGTGCAAGTGGAAACGTTATCACTGTCTGTTATAAAAGATACAGGCTGGAAAGTTATCAGTTGGCAAAATGTTGCATGTACATCTCAGGCTGGAATATTGTAAGGAATGTCATTGGTGTGTGGTATAAATAGCACAATCTGGAAAGTTGCTGTTGGTCAAAAGGCCATTTTTAGTGAAAGTGAGATAGTTAATAAGGGTTCGGTTTTTTGCAACATCTCCTGGCTGCTGATTTATGTGTGTAAGGATGATCTTTTATTAAAAATCATAAGTGGGAGCAATTGGCTGCGACATCATATTTGGTTTCATGCTTCTATGCATCTGGAGATTCTTGACAGAATTCAAAAAAAGAATGTACTAATTCGTAAATATTGTTTATTTTAATTATGATACACAAATAAAAATTGTATGCATGAACATTACTCTATGTGAGGTATATTTTACCAATGAAAAATAACATTTACATAAAAAATGTCAAATTTTTTCTTTTCTCCTTCATATTTCATTTCTGATGAAGCTTAAACAAAAATATTTTCTGGATTTAAATAACATTCAAAAGGTTGGCAATCCATAAAACTCAAATCAATTCTTGTTGGCATATCAGTGTTCCAGCTCATAGACTTAATTCTTCTTTGGAAATGTGTGAACCTGAATCCTTTATTTCAACGATGATTGTATATTGCCAAAAAGTGCATTAAGTTTAGGTGTGCCAGTGGTGCAATAAATAGCACCTTGGAATGTGATATCTGAGAGCCAAGTTCCAATACCACTTGTATCATTACATTCATTTACGAGCAAATACCCTTGAGAAAGTTTTGAATCCCCCTCTTCTCATGCCCTTGTTATGAGTTAGATATTTAGTCTTTTATCTGAAATCCATTATCCCCCCCAACCTTAAAAAAAACCTTTTTGTAATCCCTATAGTTAAAAATATTTACTGGCTTTAAATAACATACAAAAGGTTGATAATCCATAAAAAAAAATCAGTCATTGTTGTTGACATACCAATGTTTCAGCTCATTCAGTTTAAATGATTCTTTTTCAGAGATGTATGACATCCAAGAATTTGGAACAGAATTCTTAATTTCAATGATGATTCCTTTTCTTCAATATCTGTGAATTACCATGCGTTCGGGGGTAGGGGAGAATACTAGAGCGGTTTCCTGTTAACTTTCTCTATAATTTGGAATTCACAGTTTGAGTTTTGTTTAACAGTATATCAATTTCAGATTCTTTGTGTGGTCTATTCAAACAGCTCTCTTCAGAAATCAGAACTTCTCTTGACATATCTTTGCTTTAGTATAATGGAAATACACCTTAGGCAGGTTGGAGTGTAAATCCGTTGAAATGTGATAAAATGAATAATGTAGAAGATGGTGATCTGAAAAGAAATCTTTGAAAGTAAGATATTTTCAGGATTAACTGAATCGTTCACAGTAGAAATGAAATATTTCCTTTGTTCAAATCTTGTTTTATTAGAAAATCTTACTTTTTTTCTCTCCCTCCTCTTTCTGTCTCTTGGTCAGTGTTATTGCTGTTGTGTAAGAAAAAACCTCCTGTCTGGGTTAGCCCAGCTGAGCAGTAGGCATCCCCAGTATGACTCATTAGTATCTCCTTTTCCCATCACTTGGCTTCTGTCCTGCATTGGCTTAATGGTGAAGGGAGTTCTCCAATAAATAGGCATTAAGAGATTCCAAGCATCAGACACACAATGACATATCAGGCCAATTTTCTATGGATTGCTGGTAAAGTCATTTTACAAGCTATAAACATTTCGGTGGAAAGCGAATTTCTTGGCGTGTCATTATCATCCGTTTCATTTTAATGACTTGCTGATCTTGTAGAAGACTAAGATGTGTGGAATTGGTAAGCCGAGTTTAAATTCTGGCTTAGTCTAGTTGTTCTCACTTTCACACAAATGCCATTTTCAATGATCTGTCACTTTCTCCTTCCAGCTTTGGGTCATGCTATATGTTTCCCATCTTATATCATAGTGAACACTAGACGATCAATGATGAGTGAAATAGAGGCAGCAGAAATATGGTTCTGCTAAAGGATACTGAAACCTCCAAGGATGGGGCATGTAAGCAATGAGGTAGTCATATTCAAAATCAGGAGGGCAGCAATTACCTTCATTGTGAGAATGAATCCCAGGTTTAGAAAAAGGGCTTTAGCAGAGAGAAAATTATCTAAGAGTCACAAGGGATAGGAAAATGTGAAGAGCCATGATTATCTATGTTATGAAAAATGTGAGCACACAGAAAAAGCAGCAGCAAGGTAAACTTGTTTTTTTAGGCATTGCTGGCAACCAGTCTAAAACTCTGAATTCCAAGGTATGGAATTCCTGGGTATGATGGTAAACTGCATCTGGAAGCAAGGCCTCTGATTGGGAGGTTGTGAGGAGCATGGAAACACCTCTTAATTGTTGTTGTTCCCAGGTCCACCCTGAACCAGAGTGGTAGCACCTGTTAAGGTTCCAGCTATGGGCAAATAGTTAACCCTCAAACTGGGGTCAATGCACTATGAAAGTATAAAAATAAACTTTTATAGAAATATATACATAAAAATAGACTTTTATAGCAAAACATACATTTTTGAAGGAAAATTATTATTGTAACACATTTTTGATTAAAAAAAAAATGATTACCATTACACATTTTTGAAGGGAAAAAATTGCCATTACACATTTTTGTAGGAAAATATTATTACCAGCAATACATTTTTGAATACAAAACTAGAAGACATCTTTAGTTTTCTAATTAAAAAAAATTTTTTTTCATCAAAATTTGACTACATCAACCTTCTCACTATAACCAAGCATTAAAAAGAAAACCCTTAAAACCCCACCTTTTTGGCATTAAATAATCTACAGATGTTGATGTGTGATTAAACAAATATCAAATTCTGAATTTCGAGTTGTGGAGAAAGTTAACAGGAAACCACTCTAATGTTCTCTCCCACTCATGAATGCATGGTAATTCACAGATAATGAATGAAAGAAATTTCTTCGAGGAAATCATTTTAATGATCCATTATTGAAAAGTTAGAAAGCACAGTGTAGTAATGGATAATGGCTAGGATTGAAGAATCAGAGAGCCAAGTTTAATTCCTATTGTTCATTACATTGACTTACGTGCTAATACTCTTGGTAAAGGTATGAATCCATCTCTCTTCCACACCCCACCTCCAGTTATGGGTAAATAGCAGGATGGATCGAGTTCTATACACTTGGGTGGCAACCGGTCTAGGAAAAGAAAACTTTGAATTCAAACCCAGCTTTGAGAGGGTTAATAGCAGGATAGATTGGGTTATATATAGCTTTGGTTGTCAACCAGTCTACTGTAGAAAGAACTGACAATCTACTGTTGGAAAATCTCCAGGCACTCTCTACCAACATGCCTTGAGCCAGCAGGGAAGAGGAGGCTCAAAGAATTAACATGAGAATAATATTTCTTGTTGAGGCGTAATCTCCAACAGCATGATGTGACTGATGATGTTTGAATAGTTTCTTTTTTATCTTTGTTGATTTTAATTGTGGAACTGAAATTTCCATTCTGACTGTTGTTGCAGTCACAACTAACTCAACAAAACGCCATAATAACCAAAATATTCACATGTAAGTTCATTTAGTGTCTTAATGGTTTTATTACTTTGCTTGGGATGAAATGGTTAAAAAAAAAAAACTGTTTTTGAATGAATGCATGAGGAAGATTCATCATGTGACTCTGTGTCCCCTTTCCAGAAGGGAAGCCTGACCAAAACGTATACTTATTGCATTTTAGAGTGAAAAGAAAGGTAGGTTATAACCAGACTTTTATAGCCCTAAAAGAAGAATACAAGTAAAAGAATTATGTGAGGGGGGTGGGAGACCCGAGGAAGCTAGCATTGTTTCTACATCTTTCTTCAATAGACTTTTATTTTATTTTATTTTATTTTGAACCATACCCGGTTCACACTCCACCCACATCTAGTGAACAGGTGAAGAGGCTCATCCCTTGTTTCCTCTTTAGGATGCAGTTTCCGGTTTTCTCTTTTCCATTCTTTTTACCCTTACATAGCCTCTGCGTATCAGTGGCGTTATCCCCTTGCTTGGAGTGATATGATTAAAAAAAAAAAAAATATCCCCAATCCCTAACTCATAGTCAGTGTGAATAGCTGAAATCTTGGATCTAAGTGCTGTTTTGGATCAACAATACTTGGATTTAGTGAAAGATAATTTTTACATCTTCTGCCATGGAAATTATTGACGGTAATAAGCGTGGTTTAAAAGTCTGCTACAATAATGCATTAATGTATACCAAATATGTCACTTACAAAATGAGTTGTAACTTTTTTCTTACTGCTTCTAGCATAGCCAAAATTGTGACTTTATTATCAGCCACATAAAACAGTACCACCTAATGAGTTTCTTGGTAGACCAAGTGTAGAGGTGAGTTAAAACAACATAGTGAAAAAAAAAAAAATGGAAACTAATAAATTTTTTTTTTTTTTAATCATTTCGCCCCGAGCAAGGCGGAAACGCCACTGATGTGCAGGAGGCTACATAAATGTGAAAAGATTAATTAGAAAAGAGTGAGGAGTACAAACTAGTTAGAAAGGAACAATAGAAAGCCGAGAAAGCAGGTGCGATGACAGATACATAGGTGGAGAGAAAGGGAAGGTTATACATGGGTGGGGGGAGAGCTACAGTCCAGTGGTTAGTAGATGAGTATTGACTTTGCATTTAAATTTCTGGAGGTTGTAGCCGTCAGGAAAGCAAGAATACAGGAGAAAAAAATTTGATGAATTGTATTAATTTTTGATAGTGTTGCTTGATCTTCTATAAATTGACAAGAGACTTTTAATGATAGGGACATTTTCTTTACAATGACACTTACTATTACTTTTTGATATTCCTCCATGTTAACTGTTTAATAATTAAGACAGTTGTTAGAATATAATTTAATAACATCATCACCAACAAAGAACATTCTGACCAAAGATAATCAATTAAGTGCCATACGTGATACATACTTGGGTGATCATGTCTCGAAAGAGACATGACTGACTGGGCAGATGATTATCCCACAGTAGGTTGCCATTATTTTCTGTGGTAGACTAGTTGCTAGCCAAGGCTATAGAACCCAATATGTCTTGTTATTTATTCCATAACTGGAGGGAAGTGACAGATCAATACCTTTCCCAAGGATATTTGTGTGTAAGTGAATGCAAGGAATTCAACTGGAATTTAAATTAATCTCCCCGATTTTTCATTCCGTGCTGATATTTACTGCACCACAATACATAAGAATAGTTAATGACCTGAAAATGGATAATGTTGACAGGGGCTGCAAGAGACTTCATTTCTTTTTAACCGTATACCTGAAACCAGCATAAAATCATTAAAATCTTGGATCTCAATGCTAAAATCATTAAAATCTCAGATCTCAATGCTGTTTTGGATTAACAATTCTTAGATATAGTGAAAAATCTATTTTGTGCCACTTACTACCATTGAAATCATTGACAGTTAAAAAAGCGTGGTTAAAAATCTGTTAATACTGAAGATGTCACTTGCAAAAGTCCTTTTTGTTTTTTTCTTTATTCAACAAAGGATGAGCTGGTTGTTAAAATAATAAATTCCATTGGATATTAAAGTTGTGAGAACTACTTCTAACTTAATTAAAAGCAGTGGCTATCAAAATATTACTTTATGCATTTTTATATAACTAAATATGGTTGGATGCTCGATGGCAGTAAAACATAGACCCCGTATGCCAGGCAAGAGAGGTGTCTGAACACCTTCCAGGTGAGAAGTATCCAGCGTATATTGGGAATCTCATGGCAAGACAAGGTGCCCAACACTGAGGTCATGTCTTGCGCGAGTCTGCCTATCAGGTTCACATTTCTTAAACAGTGCAGACTTCGCTGGCTAGGCCATGTCCACTGCATGCCAGAGGGTCGCATTCCAAAAAAATCTCCTGTACGGAGAGCTGGCCTATGGAAGAAGACCCACCGGACGGCCACAACTGTAGTACTATGACATTATAAAATGTGATATGAAAGCTGTGAGCATCAACACGGAGTCATGGGAGAGCGTAGTAATCAACCGGGCCAAATGGAGAGGAATCCTGGCCCAACAACTCAAATTAAGGGAGGAGCAATTGATATACGTCGCGGGAAAGGCGGGTTTGCAGAAAGCAAAATGACAGCTCCGACAGACCAGAAACAAAACATAAATGCAGCCTCTGCAACAGAGACTGTCACTCCTGCATTGGTTTCTACAGTCATAAACGTAGATGCTCCAGCCAAGCATACAACTAGAATGCTACTCATGATCAACCCTGACCGACCAAGGCCTATTATAACTAAATAGACAATATACTAGTGTGTAAATAGCTGAAAAGGAAAGAAAAAATATTCAGAAATAAAGAAACAGCTCTTGACAGTATTTGAGCTTCAAGTTGTTGCTTCATCTAAGAAATTTAGATATCTTCAGATATTTTTGTTTAGCTTATGAACTTCAAGTTTTACAAGTTGTACATATTTAATCATTATTGGAAATATGACATTTCCAGATAACAAGAAACAAAAATAATATTAAATTTTATCAGGTTATCAAGTTTTAATCATTTCTGTAAGGGTGCAGAAAACAGAATGATATATTTCTAGTCCAATTTTTATAATGTAGATTATATTAGATGGAAATTATTTGTTTATATCTTTCAGTTGATTGTATTAGAATTAAGTTAGGAAATTCAAATACTTGCCTAATTTTGTGCCAAAGTAAACATTTAAAATTTATGGATGCAAAAAAATGCTAGTCAAAAATGAGTAATGGTTTGCAACGCTTCACTTAATAAGTCAAGATAATATTACTATATGTGAAAAGAAAGGAATTGAAATAAAGATGAAATGCTAGTCAAAAATTAAAAATAGTCAATTCTTCATTTAATAAAAGTTCTAGATAATATTAGTACAAGTCTAAATAAAGTAACTAAAATGAAGATGAAAGAAATGCTCATCAAAAATTAATAAGGTCTGCCAATGCTTCATTTCATGAAAATTTTAAATATTACAAGTGCAAATAAGCAACTAAAACAAAGATGAAAGAAGTATTAGACAAAAATTAAAAATGGCTGTCAGTGCTTCATGAAATTAGTTTAAAAGAAAATGAAGCTATTACTACCAATTCTAAGCTAATAAAACATATCTAATAGTGAGTGTTCTTAATCACAAAATCTGAAAATTTATTTGAAACGAGTTAAAAAATCTTGATTCGTCATTTTTTTAGTCTGTCATTACTAGTAAGTTTGGAGATGAGGGTTGTGAGTGGAATTGGTAACAGAAGCAAATTAGACTTCAAAGAGATTCTTTAGTGATTATTTTTGGTCTCTGTTTTTGTTTTTATTTTTTCCAACTTTCTATTCCGAACTAAACCAACATCTCCATTTTAAAAATGAATTGTAAAGAAAATTGTCATTAAATAAATTGAAAAAAAAAAAAAGTTTAATTCAATTAAGTTCTTTACAATTCTGTGAGAAAATAATCATTTATCTATGAGATTTGCTTGTACAGGATTATACAAAATCCATTGGTGTTAGTCATCATCCAAAACTGAGTGTACACATGATTGGGTGGGTGCATATATTCCAAAAGTCCATGCACTCTTATCGGAAAGGGTGTTGACTTCCTCGACCATTTTTGTGCTTATGGGACTTTCTTCTGCTCTTTGTCTCCTAATCAATAACCACAGGTGAGTCATTTTGATGACTTTGTCTTCCCTCTCCTTGTTGCTTTTGTTGACTGGACCCCACCTTCTTTATCCTCCATCACAACAGTTGGCAATTACTTGTCTCCTTGGAAACATACCACAAGGAAAATTAACACTTTTTCTATCATTTTATTTGCCCTCTTCCACAAAGTGTTAGAGTTGTCTCCTCCCTTTCCTTTTTGCTCTTCCCTGTTTTCCTTTATTTACTCTTTTGGGAAACCAGGGATTTCCTTATTCTTCCTGTTTATACACGTCTTGTCCTTCCTTCCATTTTTTTTTCTCCTCCCACCATCTATCCATTTCAAATATGACATCACCAAATGGGATTTTCCTTTTTCTTTCTATAGTTTTTGTGTTTTTTTTCCTATTATTTTTATTTTTTCTAATGTAATTAAACTTGTGAATTAATTTCCATAAATTTCCTTAATGCATTTAATTATTTTGAAATGTTGTCATATCGTTATCATGTTGTTCTTGAATTTTTGGGGGTTTTCTTTTTTTGTTCATTCTTTTCTTTTTTCGTTCGTTCATATTTCTTTTGTTTTTCGTTCGTTCATATTTCTTTTGTTTTTCGTTCGTTCATATTTCTTTTGTTTTTCGTTCGTTCATATTTCTTTTGTTTTTCGTTCGTTCATATTTCTTTTGTTTTTCGTTCGTTCATATTTCTTTTGTTTTTCGTTCGTTCATATTTCTTTTGTTTTTCGTTCGTTCATATTTCTTTTGTTTTTCGTTCGTTCATATTTCTTTTGTTTTTCGTTCGTTCATTGTTTTTTGTTCATTCATATTTTTTTGCTCATTCATATTTCTTCTGTTTTTTGCTCGTTCATATTTCTTTTGCTCATTCACATTTCTTTTGTTTTTCGCTTGTTCATATTTCTTTTGTTTTTCGCTTGTTCATATTTCTTTTGTTTTTCGCTTGTTCATATTTCTTTTGCTTGTTACTCGTTCATATTTGTTTTGTTTTTCATTCGTTCATACTTCTTTTGCTCATTCATATTTTTTTTGTTTTTCACTCGTTCACATTTCTTTTGTATTTCACTCGTTCACATTTCTTTTGTTTTTCGCTCGTTCACATTTCTTTTGTATTTCACTCGTTCACATTTCTTTTGTTTTTCGCTCGTTCACTTTTCTTTTGTTTTTCGCTCATTCATTTTTCTTTTGTCTTTCGTTCGTTCATTTTTTTCTGTTTCGTTCATTCATTTTTCTTTTGTGTTACATTCGTTCATTCATTTTTTTCTGTTTCGTTCATTTTCTTTTGTGTTACATTCGTTAGTTCTTTTGTTTTTCGTTCGTTTTTCTTTATTTTGTTTCTTTCTTTTTTGTCTCTTTCTTTTTTCATTTGTTCCTTTTTCTTTTTTTTGTTCTTTTTTGTTTTTTGTTTGTTCCTTTTTTCGTTTTTTTGTTTGTTCCT
This sequence comes from Ascarosepion bandense, assembly GCA_037127315.1. Classification (NCBI taxonomy): domain Eukaryota; kingdom Metazoa; phylum Mollusca; class Cephalopoda; order Sepiida; family Sepiidae; genus Ascarosepion; species Ascarosepion bandense. The sequence continues at coordinate 173,306 of JBBBDQ010029430.1, forward strand.
TTTTTCTTTTTTTTTTTGAGTGTGCTTTTTTCTCTCTTCTCTTTTTCTTTTTTGTTTTTCTTTTTCTTGCAAATTTAAACAATTAGTTTATAGATTTATTAAGATGTCTTATTGGCACATCTTGGCAAAGTAACATTTATTGAATTAAGCAAACCTTAGTTTTATATAGATTATTCATATAGCCAACACATCTTGTTTTTAAATGTTTACTTCATAAATTAAAAAAAAAAATAACACCACACCCCTAGCTCTATATTTTTCCCCACAAATTGACACTGTGTAGACAAGTATATTATTATACTATGGAGGATAGAAAGGATTCAGTTACACTAAATATTATTTTTTCTTTGTGCAATGTTTTGTTTCACACTTTATAAGAATAACTATTTTCTTTCTTAAAGACTCTCCACTTTCTAGAAAATCAATGTTTTAGATTAAAAATGTGCAAAATATATCAAAATTGTGGGTTTGGTTTACATTGTTTGTTTATTGTTAAAAGGCATCTTGACTTTGTGTTCAACCTTATAACATCAAATGTTCAATTTACAATATAAATTTACTTCTAAACTGATTTTATGTCTGCTAAACAGATGTTACCATTTATACAAGTGTGAATAATTTTAAAGTATGGAAGCCTAAAAGAACATTATTTTATGGACTTGTTGTAAGACTACAGCCTCTGTGATAATTCCACAACAAATAGATTTGAAAAGTAGAGAATGGAAATAATATTCAATAAAAGTGATATTTATATAGCAAAAATTTACATGTTTGATGAATGAGTAAAGTTCCTTGTGTCCAAAAATATCTGTAGGAGTGTCAGTAAGAAATATCAGATAATTTATGTATGTTCTGTTTTTTTATGTTAAATATTTATGTGAAAGAAAAATAGTGTATAATATGCGTGTAGTTGTGTGTATGAGAGAAAAGAATTTCAGTTGAGAAAACTCAAGTCCTATGTGTTGGTTTCTTGAAAATGTATTAAAGATATGACCAGCATGGCTTCCAGTAGCAGAGGTCGAAAAAAGGACCTTGAAGCTAATTCTGCTTTCCTTTATACAAGTATACTTTGGGTTATGCCAGGTTAAGTAGTTCTCGATTATGTCATTTGCCAACAAATATGTTAAAAAATAAAAATCAAGTTTAAGCCATTTTGTTCAGCTTCACGTCTGTGTCACAAATATTGAAGTCATAATATCACTAGAAAAGCATTAAAAGCAGATAAAATCATGTTACTGGACAATAAATAAAAAGGGATATAAAAATATATATAATTGAATGTAAATATTGGTAAATTTAACATAAATTATTTTTTTCTACTATCACAAAATAATTTTAATAACTGCATTTGTTATTTAGCCATACAAAATCATTTTATTTTATAATGTCTTAGAGCAAACCACATTCACAAATAAAGGGTTTGTGATGTACTGTAAAGATTGCCAAATTGTAAGCATATACAATTTTCTATGCACATGTATTTATAAATTTACTTTACTTTTTTTCTGTACGATATTAAAAACTGAAATTTATTTGTTTGCAAGTTTGAAATAAATTATTATTGACCATATGTCATTAAAAATGCATTTATAAATAAAATACAGGACTGGAAATGGTTATTTGGGGTTTAGCCTATTAACAAGTAAATTTGAAGACAAGTAAATTCAACCCAAGTCCTGGACTTAAGTTACCCTCCTGGAACAAATTACCAATGTAAGAGTTGAATCAAGTGCTTACGGTTATTCAATCTTTTAGGCCAACAGTTGTCTGATTGGCTAAAATATTCAATCCAAACTTCTGTTTTTTTTTTTGTTTTTTTTGTTTGTTTTTTTTTACTTGAAAGAAATGGAAGTTCTGCACGTGGCCTGCATACAAACATGTATTTGTCATTCACATTTTTGACTTTGAAGCGTTAACTTCCTGTTTGATAAAGTTTATATCTCCTGTTTGATAAGTTTTGTATTTCCCCCGACTTACATATCAACAGTTAAGAGTTAGCATCTTTAGAACACAAGTTCAATTCAGACTTACAAGAATCCATAAGAAACAAAGAAAACAGTGACATAATATCAAACAAAGAAAACAGTGACATAATATCAAATCAAAGAAAACAGTGACATAATGTCAAATCAAAGAAAACAGTGACATAATGTCAAATCAAAGAAAACAGTGACATAATGTCAAATCAAAGAAAACAGTGACATAATATCAAATCAAAGAAAACAGTGACATAATATCAAATCAAAGAAAACAGTGACATAATATCAAATCAAAGAAAACAGTGACATAATATCAATGTGATGGATGAATTGTCATCTTAAATTACACAAAAAATTAAAATAATACTGACATTTCATTTTAATAGATGTACAAAATTACACAAAAATAATGTTAAAGTAAATTTATTCAATAAAATCGCCATTGACTTATATCACTGAAACAATTATATCTAAAATTAAATTGTGTACAAAATATTTAGATTTCATAATTAAATAATCTACAGAGGTTCATATGCTGCTAGACAAACTCAACCAGACCAATCAGAATATTTATATTTTGGCATTATATAACCTATAGAGGTTGATATGCTGCTAAGCAAAAAAACCAAAAAAAAACCATCTTACTGTTTAATTAGCTAAATGTAACCATAAATTCTATTTTTATAGTTTCTTTTGCTACACTTTTTACCTGTGGTTTTTTTTCTATCCCTACCACCTACAGCCATCAAGAATTTCAATGCAACATTAATCGCCATCTTCTGTCTTCCTGAAACTTATTCTTTTATTGTCCTTTCTCCTCAGTAACGTCTTTTCCCATTCACTCCCAGTAACCACATGCATCTTAGTGGCTTTATTGCTTTACTTTGAGTGAAATTATTTAAAAAAAAGGTGTAGAACAAGGAACAGCATTACAATGATAAAATAACAATAATCAACATATAATATCCTATATCAAAAAAAAAAATAATAAACACCTGAAGATGTCCATAATATCATCTATAAACATCTTGCTTAAGAAACTCTTTTTCAGCTTTTTGCTTTCTAGTCAACCTTGCTCATCAAAAATTTAAGTGCAGTGTCAATCATTATCTACTGTCTTCTTGATTACAACTAGGTTTCATTATTTTACTGTTGAAATAGCCAGACGTAACTGTAAGTTGTATTCCAATCATTTTTCACTCACTTCTCACCACTTCTGGTTTCTTGCTTCCTTACCACTTTCAACATTCAAAAGAGTAATCCAGCATCAATCCTCATCTTCTGTCTTCCTGAAACCTGTTCTTTTTTTTTTTTTTTGCCTTTTGTCTTCACTAAAGTCTTCTTATTCTCAATCACTTCCAGTAACCTCTTGCATCTTAGTGGCTTTATTGCATTGCTTGAGATTAAATAATTTAAAAAAATGAGATGATGAACAAGAAACTGCATTACAATGATAAAATAACAATAATCAATACATAATATTCTATATCAAGAAAAAAAAAATGAACACCTGAAGATAGCCACAACTTGGTTGATACATTGATAATAACATCGATAAAAGTTGTTATCAATTGTATTTTAAATAATTGTTATCTTGTTCTCATAATTTTCACTTCTTATAACCCCCTCTTTCATTCATATCACATACTTCATTCATCAGGTACATTTTAACATAAACCCTTTACACTACAATATTAACCTCTTCAATACTAGGGTCAACATTCAAAAGAGTAATCCAATGTCAATCGCCATCAGCTGTCTTCTTGAAACCTGTTTTTTTTATTGCTCTTTCTCCTCCATAAAGTCTTTTCTCATTTACTCCTAGTAACCCCTTGCATGTTAATGGCTTTATTGCCTTACTTGGCATCAGATTATTATAGAATATATACATCAGAAAAGTTTTTGTCTGAATTTCTGTCGTGAGTAGTTATCATTAACATTACTTATATTTGAACTATTGTCCCCATCTTTGTTGTTTTATTACAACACTTCAGCTGTTGAGCTCTCCAGTCTTCCTCAGCTGCATATTGATCTGGGTAACTCTAAACTGAACCCTTTATTTAATCATTACTAGATAAAGTAAGAACTAGACAATATCTCTAGACACGAGCAGTGGAACTGTTATATATCACTGTACGACGACAAACAACGAGAACACGCATATCTAAAAATATAAGATTATATTTCTATTCCTGACGATGAGCCTGTGTGGAACAGAGAATGGAAGAGTGAGAGCGCACATAGAATGAGTCGACGGGAGTGTAAGTCTTGCCTGTGGTGTCTCTCTGCTTCCACTGGCCGTTCTCTGCTAGTAAATCTGTGTCGATTTCTTTTTATAGTCTTCTAGAACCGGGACTTTTCCTTCTGGTTTTGTCTCGCCTACGCAACGCCCACGTAATTCCAAGAGACACCTGTTTTGTTTACTTCCGTATCATATGAAATAATACAAAACAACATAGGTGTATTGACAGGAAAGAGTATTTACAAGAGGTGAGGATTAGTAGAATACAGAAGAAGGTAATTAGTATACAGTATCATCGTAGAGATGTGATAGTTTGACTAGTAGAACACTTCCGGTGCAATACCGGAAATACCTGACTGACTCGCTTACTCAACTTCCTTACTCGGTTTTATATAGTGATTCGAATAGTCCATTTCCGTGGAAAGGTGGAGAGCACCCCAACAAGAACTTCTCAATCAAGGTCGGTTGATATTAATTTCAGTGTTTAAGAAATAACAAAAATAAAATGTGATAGCAACCCAAACAAATGCACCCACTAAAAATAACATTTATAATAACAAGAACTAATGTTGGATTTAAAAAAAACAGTTAAAAAGAAATTGTGTTTATGTACATTTTGGGTACAAAAATGAAGCGAGGAGATAAAGAAGTTCCAATGTAAGATGTGTGTTCCTTAAATAGGTACTACAAGACTGAAACCTTCAAGTTGAAATTAAAAAATGGTTTGCTCTTTAAAATTCTACTCTTTTGAATTGTGTTAAAAATATGTCTTGGCTTTATGTGATTTCATTTTCTCAAAAAATTCTTTCTTCTGTTACTTTGGCATGTTCATGTGTTGTATCTTCTTTCTTCAGTGTTTGTGTATGTGCATATCATCCTGTTTCCTCATTGCAAGTGTATCGTCCCCTATTTCTCAATTGCGTGTGCATTGTTCCCATTTCTTCATTGTGTATACACTCCTGATTAAAAATTTAAGACCACTTAAAAATCTTTAAAAAGAAATTTTTTTTTTTTTTTTTTTATGGATAGATTTTAAACTCCTCCCACTTAAGGTTACCAATACTACAATCTAAAATGTTATGGAAACAAAAAGCTACATTCCAAATATTTTATTTAGAAATTTACATTTTTATAAAATGAGGTGATTTACACATGATCAAAATTATAAGACCAGGGGTATAAATTTTTAGACCTATGGCAATTCCAATGTTTTTAGTTCAGTTAGAGATTAGAAAGCACTGCGTAAAGGTGTTACCATGCCTAAAGCAAGCAAACTTACCAAAGTTGAGTGTTCTTGAATTCTAGAATTCCATAAGCAAGATTTGTCACAGCGGGCGATCGCAGCTAAGGTAAATTGCAGTAAAACTGTGACTTGCAACTTTCTAAAGAACAGTGAGAATTATGGAAAAGCAAAATCCTCTGGTAGGCCCCCCAAAATTTCTCCTGCATTGAGTAGGAGAATAAGACGGATTGTTATGAAAGATGGGGGACTTTCTTCTAGTCAAATTAAGGCAGTCACAGATGCTGATTGCAGTCCCGTAACCATCAGACGACACTTAAGACAAAAAGGCATGGTAAATAAAAAGCGTAAACAAATTCCTCGGCTGCATCCACGTCACAAGGTGGACCGCTTAAAGTTTGGTCGCGAATACCAAACATGGGACATTGAGAAGTGGAAGAAAGTCCTGTTTTCTGATGAGAAAAAATTCAATCTCGATGGTCTTGATGGCTTCCAACGATATTGGTATAACAAAAACATGCCTCCTGAAATTTTCTCCACACGTTATAGTGGTGGAGGGTCCCTAATGGTATGAGGTGCCTTTTCTTACAGAGGGATGATGGAGCTCCAGGTGATGCAGGGTTGTCAGAGAGCGGTTGGTTGTGTTAACATGCTACAAAAAGCATCTTTGATGGTGGAGGGCCATCGTTTGTGTGGGGATGGATGGTTATTCCAACAGGATAATGCTGCAATCCATGCTGCAAGATGGACCTTGACCTTTCTACAATAAAATGGGGTCCATCTCTTGGGACATCCTGCATGCTCAACGGACTTGAACCCAATTGAAAATGTTTGGGGATGGATGACAAGAGATGTTTATCAAAATGGCAAACAATATTCAACAAAAAATGAACTTTGTGAAGCCATCTTCAGAAGCTGGACAACATCCCTTGCACCTTAATGGAAACGCTTATTTCTAGCATGCCCGACAGAATTTTTGAAGTCATCAAAAGCAGTGGAGGTAGACTTCATTATTAAATTTGGTTGTTGAATATTTTCATACCCCTTTTGTACAATTTCGTAGAATTTTTGTCTCTGGTCTTATAATTTTGATCATCGCCTAATTTTATAAAAATGTAAATTTCTAAATAAAATGTTTGGAATGTAGCTTTTTGTTTCCATAACCTTTTAGATTGTAGTATTGGTAACCTTAAGTGGGAGGAGTTTAAAATCTATCTGTAAAAAAAAATTTCTTTTTAAAGATTTTTAAGTGGTCTTAAATTTTTGATCGGGAGTGTATGTGTCCTTTCTATATTGCGTGTGTGTGTGTGTGCCCTTATTGTGTGTGTGTGCTCTTATTGTGTGTGTGTGTGTGTTCCCTTTCTTTATTGTGTGCATGTACCCTTCATTGTGTATGTGTCCTCCTTCTTCTTTTGAGTGTGTGTGTATGTTGTCCCAACTTTTTCAGTACTCTTTAATGTGTGTGTCTGTGATCCCTTATTGTGTGTGTGTGTGTGTGCCCTTTCCTTATTGTGTGTGTGTGTCCTCCTTCTTTTTTTGGAGTGTGTGTGTTGTCCCAACTTTTTTCAGTACTCTTTAATGTGTGTGTCTGTGATCCCTTATTGTGTGTGTGTGTGTGTGTGTGTGCCCTTTCCTTATTGTGTGTGTGTGTGTGTGTGTGTGTGTGTGTGTGCCCTCCTTCTTTTTTTGGAGTGTGTGTGTGTTGTCCCAACTTTTTTCAGTACTCTTTAATGTGTGTGTCTGTGATCCCTCTTTTCCTATTTCTGTGTGTGTTTTGGCAGCCTATCTTTAGCTTTTTATTTCTCTGGAGATATCCTTATTATCTCACTATCCATGTTCCCCTCAGTTCTTTGTTACCATGTTTTTCTTTTGACCTTTCTTTTCTCTGTAAAACTCCCTGTCAGCAATATTTTTCATACTGAAATGTTTCTTTATTTCCCCAGTTTTACCCCCTCTGCAAATCATATCCCCTGTCAACAAGTTCTTGTTTATCAATAATTTCCTCGTTCCCTTAGCCAATTTCCTTTTTCTGCATTTTCTCCCCTTTATCCAATTGTATCATTCTCCCTATTCTCACTGTTCCATCTTTTCTTCTTTCTACCTGAATTCTTCCTTTCCTTTTTATTTAGCCCTCCCCACCATTTCATCTGTGAGTCAGCATTATGCCTCCAAGTGGCAGTTACAAATGCAAGTTTAAGTTGAGAAGAACCCTAGAATTTCTTCCAAATTCCATGACTCTTACAAAATGGGCAGGTAGAACTTTGTCTAGAAGTTCTTCTTTTTTTATAGTGTTTTTTTCTTCTTCTTCTCTAAACCTCTCCCCACATCTACTACTCTGCGGTCTGTGCTTTTCCAAACAGCTATAATATGCCATTTCTGCTGAGGAAACTTTTTTTTTCTTTTTTTTTTAGATAAAAATTTGGAAAAATTCATAAGTTGCATTTTTTACTCATGTATTAGAAATATTTTACAGAAACAGTTAACCAGAAACTGTGTGTGTGTATGTGTGTATTTATATATATATATATATATATATATATATATATATATTTTGATTATTTAATTACTTAGTTTTTGCTCATAATAAAATGAGACCAGTGCACATTTGTATTAAAAATTGTTCAATACAATTATATTGTAGAACTTTTGAATATTTTCCATTTGTAAACGAGTTATTACGCAACCCAGGTTTCTACCATGATTGGTGTCTTCAGCTGATTTTCAATAACTGCTTTTACCATTTTCTTTTTTTTTTAAGAACGCTCACTTAACGTGTGTGTGTGTGTGTATTTTTAAGATCGCTCATGTAATGTGTGTGTGTGTGTGTGTGTGTGTATATATATATATATATATATATATAAAAAGATTTTACATCGCTACACAGAAGCTATTGTGCTTCAGTAATGTTAATTGTACTTTGTCAGGCAATGATGGTTGGTCACTCGTGTTGGGAAATTTTTATAGAAATCATTCCCAACCCCAGTTACCAACCATTGCCTGACTAAGTACAATTAACATTACTTAAGCACAATAGCTTCTGCGTAGCAATTTCAAATGTTTTTATTACAACTACTTATAATAAGAATATTACAATAATAATATTGCTCTACTTTTTATCGAGCACTTTTAAAAAGTAAATGCTGTAAACTGTGAATCCGTTTATTCTTACTCTTACTAATATATATATATATATATATCTGTGTGTGTGTGTGTGTGTAGGGGTTTAATCAACAGTACTAAAACCAATTATTAATACTGAATATCTTAGAATAATACTGTTCTGCCAGATATTGTTTTTTCATACATAGCAAGAAAAGTTATGGGGAAACTGACTGAACAAGTCAGGTGTCATTCCATACATGTTCAATAAGACATGATTAGCATCAAAAAGAAATAGTTGAAATTTATAGGGCATATAATGAGGAAAGTGTGCTTGGAAAATTTGATACTCACAAAATAGAGGGACAGAGGAAAATAATCCATAACCTACCTAACAATCTTGAGGAAATTGATGGCAGAACAGGGTTTAGGAGAGATAAAATTTATTAAAGCCTCAAAGGCTAGGAAATTATGGAGAGCCATAATTACATACATCCTGAAGGGACGAAGCAAATAAAAAAAAAAGACTCTAAAAGAAATTACTTTAAAACAAACTTGGACATTCATACCTGCAAAAAAAAAAAGTCAAAAGGATTGTTTTTTTCATTGACACTAATATTATTTTAACTTTCTTCACTCCTTGCCAATTATTATTGCTTTAAAATCAATGTTTAGAATTGTAATAAAACCTAAACACATAAAAATTAATTTATACATTTTTTTTTATTTTGTTTTTGAGAATTTACGACAAAAATAATAAACACTATTGGAATGATTGGCAAAACATTGGATGATTGCCAATTGATTTGAATATTGTAAAATAGTAAATAAGAATTTTCTTATAGTTGGTTCCCATAACTTTATTTAGTAAATGTTTTTAATTTTATGAATCAAAAATCTTCCAATTTCTTCATAAATCGGTAAATGATAAATATTGTGTTTTATTAGTTTTTAGAATGTTGTAAATATAAAATTATTCTTTTAAACAATCTAATGTTTAATATTTTTGTTGTAAATTCTCAAAAACAAAAAAAATGTATAAATTCATGTTGATATTTTTAGGTTTTGTTACAATTCTAATCATCAATTTTTAAAACAAACTTTGATGGGGATAGAAGGTAGTTAAAATGATAAAAATGTCAATCAAAAACATTGTTCTTTTGACACATTTTTTATTTGGGGTGGGAGTTGAAGGTCTAAGTTTGCCCAAATTTTACCCTATTTATATAAATGAACCAGTCTATTCAAGTAGTGCCAACTCCATATATAAAAGATTCAAGCCGAAAAGTTCAATCACAAATAATGGATTCATCATAATTGAAGTTCTGTATTACATGGAAGTTTTTTTTTTTTACTTTTATCTTTTTTCTTCTTAGAAGAAAACAAGAAAAAAAAATTTTTTTTCTCTTTTTTTTGCTTTTTTTCTCTTTTTTGCTTTTTTCACTTTCTTTTCTCTGTTTTTTCCCTTTTTCTATATATTTTTTTTTCTCCTATTCATTTTTTTCCATTTTCTTTTCATGACTTTTCCAACCTTTTTTGTTATATTGTAGGGAAATGAATCTCTGGCAGTTTCTGCTAATTCAGGTTATTTCTCAAAATGTGTTTTATCTGATGAAGAATCTTTTAGATATTTTTAGAAACATGTTTATCAGAAATGGTATTCTGCTGTCCCAGATATGATTACTCTGACTTATAATTTAAAAAAAAAAACAACATATTAGCTGTGTTCCATGAATTCGTCATTTAGTTCTATCTGCTAAATTCAGATATTTTCGCTTCCTACTTTTACCAAGCAACTTTGTTCTTAAATACCCACTCTATCTCCCTCTTCTGAAAAGATTTTATTTCTTCAATTTAATTAATATCTCATATATTTGACCAAATGCTTTCTAACTGATAAAGTCACTTTACTAATTAAAATTAAATTTACAGTTTACTTAGCTTCAATATTGGTAATTTGCATTTTGATGTCTCATGTTGACTTTTTGTTTAGGGGTGGGGGTAAACAACACTGGAATTGAATTTGTTAATGCAACAGAGATGGAGATATTGGTGAATTAATCCCTTTAAATTAGGAAAGAGAAAATAACATTTAAATTGAGTATTCATTTTCTTTCTGTGAGTATTTCTTCTTCAGCTTTTTATCACAGGCTGTTGCTTGTCATTCTAAATTTGTGAGTATTATATGCAATAATATTCAGGTTTTTTTTTGGGGGGGGAAGCATTGTTAATAAGAGGTAGCTTTAAGGTGGGGAAGTCCAAAAGTGAAAAAAATTTGGCAGGGCCCACTTTTCAGAATATGAACTAAGTTTAGAATACTTTGGCACAGACCCCCTTGAGTATGAGGCCCAAATGTATGCAGTTGGCCCAATAGGCTTAGGAATTGCCCTGTTGTAATTTAAGTTTTGACTAATAGGTTTTTGTTATTATTTCTTTTGGTTTTTATTGTAGCTCTTAGATATTTACTCAGTGATTTGTAAGAACCTGCCATGTTACACAGTGAACTCATCATCATTCCATGCATATTCCATTGGTAAGGAGGAAGTTCCACTCAGATAGCTTCTTCCCCCAAAACTGTTATATCATAGAACATAATCCTGAAAGAATGCTATAGTCTTAACCTCTTCAAGTCTAAGGTTAACTATCCTACATATCCTCCTTAGTAGCTCTTACTCTCTCCTTGTACCCTCCTTGGTACAAAGATTCCAATCAAAGATTGGAGGTTTTGAGGACTGTGGAACTACCTCTTTATTGCCATTGTTCCCAGGTCTACCCTGATCCAGACTGTTGTAGCACCTGTGAGGTAAGTGATGAAACTAAAAAAAAAAAAAATCAAAGCACTAAGAAGGCATAAAATACATTACACATTTTTGTAGCAAAATGATCAGCAACACATTTTTGCAGCAAAATGATCAGCAACACATTTTTGTAGCAAAATGATCAGCAACACATTTTTGTAGCAAAATTATGACATGACATACATTATCAAAAACGTTTAAGAATTAAGAATGATTTGCTTTGATTGTCCAGAATTCACTGCCATAAAATTTTCTCACAGATGAAGAAGAAACTTGTAACAACAGATATGTTATTTTATAGAAGGATGCTACGTGACCTGTAGTGTAGTGGATATCAGCTTGGAACAAGAAATCGGAGAGCCGAGTTTGAATTCCAGTTGATATTCCTTGCATTCACATATATGCAAATACCTTTGAGAAATGTATTTATCCTTCTCTCCCCCCCCCAGCTATGGGTTTAATAGCAGGACAGATTGGGTTCTATAGCTTTGGTTGGCAATCAGTTTACTACAGAAAGTAATGGCAGCCTACTGCGGGAAAATTTCTGCTCAGTCAATCATGTCTCTTTCAAGATATGATTACCCAAGCGTATATCATGAATGGCACTTAACTGACTGACTTTTGAGAATATCATGGACCAAAAATGTGAGCAACAACAGAATTTTAGAAAAAAATAGAAACAAAACGGACAGTTAGGCTTAAGATCAAGAAGAGAGAGTTGAAATTTCTAGAGCATACAATGACGAAAGAGGACTTAAAAAATCTGATACTCATTGGATATCTTGAAGACTAGAGGGATAGAGGAAAGCAAAGCATAACTTATCTAGCAAGTTTGAGTAAATCGATTGGGGAGTAAGGTTTAAGAGAGATAACAAAAAGACAAAATTTATTATGTGCTACAAAGGACGTAAAATTGTAGAGAGCCATGGTTGCTTATGTCCTCAAAGAATACAGCATGTAGAAGTAGAGATAAAAAAATCACAGATTATCCATGCAGAAAATATACTCAATTACAAAATTATTTAAGTCTAAATGAGGTTTTAATCAAGCCTATATAACATTTTTTAATAATTTAAAAACCAGAATATATATAGGCTTGATTAAAACCTCGTTTAGACTGGAGGTTGTTTGTGGTCGAGAGGTCTAAGATGTTGCCAGATCAAAATTACTTAAATATGGTTGTTTTTTGTTTTGTTTTTTTTTTCTTTCTGTTTTTTTCTTTTTTTTTTCTACTGTATATTTCATATTAGATTTCTTTGGCAATTTTTAATTTTGATTTTAAGAGCAGAATTCTTTCGTATATGCAACAATAGTTAATGTATAGATAAAAAATAAATAAAAAACCGAGATAACATATGTAGAAAATGAAACCAACAGTGAAATTATTAAACCAAATTGAATCAATTACAAAATTACCTAAATATGCCTAATAATTTTTTTTTCTTTTTCAGTATAAATTGTGCTAGATTTTTGGATATTTTCAATTTTAATGATTTAAAAAGCAGAATTGTCTTTTTATTACAGTGGATATTTCAGCTCGGTACGAGAAACCTGGGAGCCGAGTTCGAATTCCAGTTGAATCCATTGTATTCACTTATGCGCAAATACCCTTGGGAAAGGTATTAATCTGTCTCTTCCTTCCAGTTATGGGTTAAATAACAGGGTAGATTGGGTTCTATAGCCTTGGCTGGCAACCAATGTACTGCAGAAAGCAATGGCAACCTACTGGGGGTAATCTTCTGCCCAGTCAGTCATGTCTCTTTCGAGACATGATCGCCCAAGCGTGTATCACGTATGGCACTTAACTGACCGAATCTTTATTTTGCTGTACAGGTAAACAGTAATAGTAATTATGAAGATAAAAAAAGAAGAGAAAATAATAAATTCGTCTCTTGTGGAATCCTCTAAAGAATCTTAATGTGAAGAAAATGTCTATTTGAAAATCAGGAGAAAAGAATATTTTTCTAGTTTTTAAATCTTAAGTTTCTTAAAGGTACAGAAACTGTGTGCTTTTTTTTTTTCATATTTAAATAAATAGCTTACATCAAATAACATCTTTTCAACAGGAGACAAAATATCCAAAATTCTTTGGATCGATAAGTTGATTTGTGTTTCAAGGTCTATTTTACAGGTTATTTGAAGTCAGGATGTGCGTTGTGGCACAGTGGATATCGGCTCGGAACAAGAAATCGGGCAGCCAAGTTTGAATTCCAGCCAAATTCATTGCATTCACTTACGCACAAATACCCTTGGGAAAGGTATTAATCCGTCTCTTCCTTCCAGTTATGGGTTAAATAACAGGACAGATTGGGTTCTATAGCCTTGGCTGGCAACCAATCTACTGCAGAAAGCAATGGCAACCTACTGCGGGATAATCTTCTGCCCAGTCAGTCATGTCTCTTTCGAGACATGATCACCCAAGCGTGTATCACGCATGGCACTTAACTGACTGACTGATTTGAAGTCAGAAAAGATTGTTAGATTGCATGAATTTTTTAGATAACAATTTACTGATAGTTCTACTAATCAACGCATAGCTGGAGGGAGGAGACACGCATTCATACCTTTTTGATTACACTAAAGAGGAAGGATCAGTAGTAAATAACTGATGTCAGCATAACTAGTGACTGTGGGGGCTGCTATTTTTTAACGTGACCTGGGTGCATGTACTAAACTGACCTTGTGTCACATCCTGTCAGTATGAAGCAGTAAGTAAATACTAAGTGTAATTTCTGTTCTCATATTTAATGGTAATATTGGTCATTTTCTTTCTTTTCTTTTTTTGAATCAATTCACCCCAAGCCAGGTGATAATGCCATGAAGACACAAGTGGCTATTAGAAGTGAAAGAGAATAAAATGTTAAAATGAATCAGGGACCAATCCTAAACAGGGAAAAGAATAAATATTTCTTCTTCTTCTATGTGCCCTGTCCCTTCAGGATGTAAGCGATCATGGTTCTCCACATCTCCCTATCCCTTGTGTGTTTGCTCCTGTTACTCCTGGCAACCCCTGTTCCGTCATCCACCTGATCAGGCCCTGCAAATATGTTATCTGCTGCCTTCCTCTGTCTCTCTTTCCTTCTATCTGGCCAGTCAGTATCAGGTTCTCCAAGCTCTCCTTCCTGATTGCGTGTCCCAGGAACTTCAGTTGTCTCTTCCTGATGCTTAGTATTAATTTTCTTTTGGTTGCCTTTCTTCCCAACACCACATCGTTGCTTGCATGCACAGTCCACGATATCTGCAGCATCCTTCTGTAGAACCACATTTCTGCTGCTTCCAGTTTTTTCCTCATTTTTGATGATATTGTCCAGCATTCACTGCCTTATTGAAGAATTGATATCACATAGCAATCCAGCACTCTTTTATTTGTTTCTAGTGAAATTTTCCTGTGTGTTAGTACTTTACTCAGCTTCTGGAACGCGTCCTTTGCTATGCCAGTTCATCTTTGGATCTCTGTGTCGCATTTTCCATCTCCTGTTAGAACACTTCCTTGGTATTTAAATTTCTGTACTTGCTTGATTCTTGTATCACCCACCTGTATTTGGCATTTTGGGTTGCACCTTTTGCTGATGACCATTCATTCAGTTTTCTCAAAGTTTATTTGTAGTCCTTTTTAGTCACTCTCCACCGCTACCTTCTGTAGGAGATCTTGTAGTTTCCTTTTCGTGTCTGCAATCAGGACTGTATCATCCGCATACCTTATGTTGTTCAAGTTGTGGCCTCCAATAACAAATCCTGGCATGTCATTTAGGGTCCTTAAGATATTCTCGCTGTACAAGTTGAACAGATCTGGTGAATAGACACATCCTTGTCTTACGCCTCTTTCTATCTTTGTGGATCTGCTGAAATTGTTACCTGTCCATATGCAGGCCGTTTGCTGCCAGTAGAGATTCTTGATTATTTACTTCTTTCTAAAAACTGGGGAGTATAGAGAAAATTAAAAAAACATTCAGCATTCATTGATCAAGCAGCCAGTGCTACTTTGTCAAAATTTAGAAAATCTTTCAGTTTAAACAATTTTTTTTGAAAATAGCTTTTTTAAGTCCAGTAACTGTTATGTGCGTTGTGGATGTGCGTTGTGGTACAGTGGATATCGACTCGGAACGAGAAGCCAGGGAGCCGAGTTCGAATTCCAGTTGAATCCATTGTATTCACTTACGCGCAAATACCCTTGGGAAAGGTATTAATCCGTCTATTCCTTTCAGTTATGGGTTAAATAGCAGGACAGATTGGGTTCTATAGCCTTGGTCAGCAACCAGTCTACCGCAGAAAGCAATGGCAACCTACTGAGGGATAATCTTCTTTCGAGACATGATCGCCCAAGCGTGTATCATGTATGGCACTTAACTGACTGAACTGTTATCAGTCTTTCCGGTATTGATGGTTTTCTTTTTCTGAAATCATGTATGTCAACATCTTGATTATATCATTATTTTCTCTTTGTGTGATATATGCTGCCCATTTTATTTGTTGCTGCTGTTGATATAATTACTGTTATCTGGTAAAATTCTTTGTTATTCTGTAGCTCCTGTTCACAAGGTTCGAAGAAATATGGTCCTTGCTGGGACCTACAGGCTTCATTTGCTAGATGCCATTTTTAACCATTGATCTTAGAAAGCTGTTGCAAACAGCTGATAGTGTAGATATGTCGAAATAACTTCGGCATCATGTATAGCTTCCATATGAAAGTTTCAATCTGACAAGGATATTTAAGAACGTGACTCAAGTTTTTAGGTTAATGTTTTGTAGCAACCTGTGGTGGTGGGAAAAAATACTCCAAGCACAGCCTATTCTCTATTCAAAGAGATACAAGTGAGTACAGAAAGAATTAGATTCTTTGCTGAATTTTGTATCAATTTAGAAGTTGATTTATGCCATTTATTGAATTCTGTATCAGTATAATGAGATTAAGGATCTTTTGTGCAGATATAGAAAAAATAAATGTGCTATCACCCTAACTCTTTCTACCCCGTTGTTTTCCTCGCCCTCTGACAGTTGAGCCTGACTAACATTGTCAGTTATGGAACTTTGAAACTTGATAGCATATCGTCCTATGTTCATTGGTTCTGCTTTAACTGCAAGTGTTTCTCATCATCTTTCCTATAAAAGACTATATATAATTGCATGAAGTTAAAAGAAAAAGATTTGCAGTGCTGTCTTTGTGCATATTCTTTGTTTTTGAAGATTGCTCAGCTCTTTATTGTTTGGAAGTTTTTAGAAAAATAGACACAAGTAAAATGGATTCCACATGAAGTTTGCAAAAATGAACATTGGTCATTAAACCAGTCAGTTAAGTGCCATACGTGAAACACGCTTGGGCGATCATGTCTCGAAAGAGACATGACTGACTGGGCAGAAGATTATCCCACAGTAGGATGCCATTGTTTTCTGCCATAGACTGGTTTCCAGTCCAGGGTATAGAACCTAATCTGTTCTGCTATTCAACCCATAGCTGTAGGAGGAAAGAGGTGGATTATATTCTTATATTAATAAGTAGTAATTAGTGGGGGATCAGTTTACTACTTCATGCCAATAGAAAACCGATCCCTCACTTTATAATCAGTAGAAGCTTTAAATATGCTTCCAACTATTCAGTTAGTTAAGTGCCATACGTTATACACTCTTTAAGCGATCATGTCTCGAAAGAGACATGACTGACTGGGCAGAAGATTATCCCACAGTAGGTTGCCATTGCTTTCTGCGGAAGACTGGTTGCTAGCCAAGGCTATAGAACCCAATCTGTCCTGTTACTTAACCCATAACTGGAAGGAAGAGATGGATTAATACCTTTCCCAAGGGTATGTGTGCATAAGTGAATGCAATGAATTCAACTGGAATTCGAACTCGGCTCCCCGACTTCTCGTTCCGAGCCAATATCCACTGCACCACAACGCACATCATTGTCTTTTTTGACAGATGAAAAAAAAGAATTTTGGATGAGATAGTCACTTTATATATGGTTTTCTGTGCACATTATTTAAGAGTTACTTCAAAAAAGTTTTTTTAAATTTATTAGCAAATAAATAACAAGTTGCCTCCTAATATATTAGTTGTGTAACAATGTCAGTCAGTCAGTTAAATGTCATCCGTGATACATGCTTGGGTGATCATGTCTCGAAAGAGTCATGACTGACTGAGCAGAAGATTATTCCGCAGTAGATTGCCATTGCTTTCTGCGGTAGACTGGTTGCCGACCAAGGCTAAAGAACTCAATCTGTCCTGTTATTTAACCCATAACTGGAAGGAATAGACGGATTAATACCAATGTATGCATTATTTAAATTAAGATGAAAAAGACATTCTCTAAGTGGGTAAGTGAATTCCAAGACAAAATTAGTTTTCTAAAATATTTTTTAACTCGACTTGTATAAACACACTATTATTGAACAAGCTTAGCAGCAGCCATATGTAAGTCTCAATCTGATAAGCCTATTTGTGCGAGTCCTCAATGTGCCAGGCTTATTTGTGCGAGTCTTCAATGTGCCAGGCTTATTTGTGCGAGTCTTCAATGTGCCAGGCTTATTTGTGCGAGTCTTCAATGTGCCAGGCCTATTTGTGCGAGTCCTCAATGTGCCAGGCCTATTTGTGCGAGTCCTCAATGTGCCAGGCCTATTTGTGCGAGTCTTCAATGTGCCAGGCCTATTTGTGCGAGTCTTCAATGTGCCAGGCCTATTTGTGCGAGTCTTCAATGTGCCAGGCCTATTTGTGCGAGTCTTCAATGTGCCAGGCCTATTTGTGCGAGTCTTCAATGTGCCAGGCCTATTTGTGCGAGTCTTCAATGTGCCAGGCCTATTTGTGCGAGTCTTCAATGTGCCAGGCCTATTTGTGCGAGTCTTCAATGTGCCAGGCCTATTTGTGCGAGTCTTCAATGTGCCAGGCCTATTTGTGCGAGTCTTCAATGTGCCAGGCCTATTTGTGCGAGTCTTCAATGTGCCAGGCCTATTTGTGCGAGTCTTCAATGTGCCAGGCCTATTTGTGCGAGTCTTCAATGTGCCAGGCCTATTTGTGCGAGTCTTCAATGTGCCAGGCCTATTTGTGCGAGTCTTCAATGTGCCAGGCCTATTTGTGCGAGTCCTCAATCTGACAAGCCTATTTAAGAATATGATTTGAGTTTTTATTTTAATGTTTTGGTTTATTGCAATTTACCTAGTTGGATAATACTACCTCTAGCACCGCCTATTTAATGTTTGATTTCTTATCCTACTATACTATATCTCCTTGCCAAGAAAAATATGGATGCAGCATGTGAATAGCAAGTAAGCTTTAAGGAAAAGAAAAGAACACTTACGCTTAGAAAGAGAAAGACAGTTGAAATTTCTGGGGCAGAAACACTTTTGAGAGATAAAATGTAGTTTGTCTGCATGAAAGCAGATAGAACACTTTGATCTCAGCCTAATGAGTAGGAATCAAAACGAAGACAAACTAAAGTTGTACTGGCTGCTTGGTCAATCAATACCAAATGTTTCCTTATAAGGAAACAGTTACTATTCTATGTGAGAAAACAAAGAAACTTGACAATAGGTTACTCACTGTTTTCATCTTGTAATCAGTATGTCTTGTGAAGGTAAAATTTTCCAAAGCCTCTTTCTTCATTGTGTCCTAGAAATTTCAACACTTTTTAATTATAAGTTTCTTTTTTCTTTGCTTAAAACTTACTCATTCATGACTATCCACAATTTCCCATTCTTTATAGCTTTTAGCAATGTTTATCTGTTTACTATCCATCTATCAGTATATATCATGTGGTCTCATCATGTGTGCTGGGATTTGACTCCTATAAGCCATTTATACTGACTTAATAGTTCTTATTCATATGAATATAATTATTTATCAAGTTTGGTCTATCATGTGCAGCTACCTGTCAAGATATTTATAAATGGAGATATATCATTGCTTAGAAGCAATAAATTCACATTTTTCTCTTAGATAACAACAAGTTGTTAATCATATTTTCCATGCCTCCACTCTCTTTGATTTTTTGATTTTTACTTTTATTTTTTTACCAACCAATACAAGACCTAAGAGCCACCCAAGAGAGTGGGTTACTGTGTGGGTTTTGTATGAACATATGAGAAAGCAAGAAGTGCAGTTCACGAGTTTATGTAGAAAGGATAAGATAATCCTAGACTTGAAGAGGTTAAGATTGTAGGAATCAGGAAAACATCCTGTTGAGTGTCTGTTCCACAAAGCAGAATTCTTGGGAAGAAGCTGTCTGGGAGGAACATTTTATTAATGGAATATGAAGAAAATTTTGTTGTTTTTGTTTACCCAATGCAAAGTTCAAGAGCCATTCAAGGTAGAGGTTTACTGACTGAGATTGTTGAATAAGTGTAAGAGGGGCCGGCAAAGAGTGCAGTCTATGAAGATATGGAGGAAATATAATGATTGACCCAAGACTTGAAGAAGTTAATATTGTGAGTGATTGGGAAGTATCCTCTTGGGAGCCTGTTCTACAAAGTAGCAGTTCTTGGTAAGGAGCTATCTGAATGGAACTTAATACAAAGTGAGAGATCATTTGTCCCAGAATTTGTAGCATGGCAGGTTTTAGCTATGAATGTCAAAACTTTTAAAAGTAAAGAACTTTCCAGAACATTACTATGGAAATAGTGATAGACTTGTAATATGATGTTTTGTCTGTTGGATAGAATTGTTGTGTTGTGGCTTGTACCATGTGACATCCGGTCACCTGGATGTATAAAAGACAATGCATGCTTAGCACAGGGGTTGTCATTATCATGGACTTCAGAAAGTTACACTTATTACTGCGAGAGACTGTAAATATTGTATATACATCTTGGTTGTACCACACTGTTAATAAAGTAGTTTATCTACATTTCTCTGTGTATCTCTTCATTCCAAGATACAACAGCATTCTTATAGATAAATCATTTCCAATGCATTCGTATAGATAAATCATTTCCAATGCATTCGTATCGTAAAATCATTTCCAATGCATTCGTATCGTAAAATCATTTCCAATGCATTCTTATCGTAAAATCATTTCCAATGCATTCTTATAGTAAAATCATTTCCAATGCATTCGTATAGTAAAATCATTTCCAATGCATTCGTATCGTAAAATCATTTCCAATGCATTCGTATCGTAAAATCATTTCCAATGCATTCGTATCGTAAAATCATTTCCAATGCATTCTTATAGTAAAATCATTTCCAATGCATTCTTATAGTAAAATCATTTCCAATGCATTTGTATCGTAAAATCATTTCCAATGCATTCTTATCTTAAAATCATTTCCAATACATTCTTATCGTAAAATCATTTCCAATACATTCTTATCGTAAAATCATTTCCAATACATTCTTATCGTAAAATCATTTCCAATGCATTCGTATAGTAAAATCATTTCCAATGCATTCGTATCGTAAAATCATTTCCAATACATTCTTATCGTAAAATCATTTCCAATGCATTCTTATCGTAAAATCATTTCCAATGCATTCTTATCGTAACATCATTTCCAATACATTCTTATCGTAAAATCATTTCCAATACATTCTTATCGTAAAATCATTTCCAATACATTCTTATCGTAAAATCATTTCCAATGCATTCTTATCGTAAAATCATTTCCAATGCATTCGTATCGTAAAATCATTTCCAATGCATTCGTATCGTAAAATCATTTCCAATGCATTCTTATAGTAAAATCATTTCCAATGCATTCGTATCGTAAAATCATTTCCAATACATTCTTATCGTAAAATCATTTCCAATACATTCTTATCGTAAAATCATTTCCAATACATTCTTATCGTAAAATCATTTCCAATGCATTCGTATAGTAAAATCATTTCCAATGCATTCGTATTGTAAAATCATTTCCAATACATTCTTATCGTAAAATCATTTCCAATGCATTCTTATCGTAAAATCATTTCCAATGCATTCGTATCGTAAAATCATTTCCAATGCATTCGTATAGTAAAATCATTTCCAATGCATTCGTATAGTAAAATCATTTCCAATGCATTCGTATAGATAAATCATTTCCAATGCATTCGTATAGTAAAATCATTTCCAATGCATTCGTATAGTAAAATCATTTCCAATGCATTCGTATAGTAAAATCATTTCCAATGCATTCGTATAGTAAAATCATTTCCAATGCATTCGTATAGTAAAATCATTTCCAATGCATTCGTATAGTAAAATCAATTGCAATGCATTTTTATAGTAAAATAATTTCCAATGCATTCCTATAGTAAAATCTTTTCCAATGCATTCGTATAGTAAAATCATTTCCAATGCATTCTTATAGTAAAATCATTTCCAATGCATTCTTATAGTAAAATCATTTCCAATGCATTCTTATAGTAAAATCATTTCCAATGCATTCTTATAGTAAAATCATTTCCATTGCATTCTTATAGTAAAATCATTTCCAATGCATTCTTATAGTAAAATCAATTCCAATGCATTCTTATAGTAAAATCATTTCCAATGCATTCTTATAGTAAAATCATTTCCAATGCATTCTTATAGTAAAATCAATTCCAATGCATTCTTATAGTAAAATCATTTCCAATGCATTCTTATAGTAAAATCATTTCCAATGTATTCTTATAGTAAAATCAATTCCAATGCATTCTTATAGTAAAATCATTTCCAATGCATTCTTATAGTAAAATCATTTCCACAGCTTTCTTATAGTAAAATCATTTCCAATGCAATCTTATAGTAAAATCACTTCCAATGCATTCTTATAGTGAAATCATTTCCAATGCAATCTTATAGTAAAATCACTTCCAATGCATTCTTATAGTAATATCATGTCCAATGCATTCTTATAGTAAAATCATTTCCAATGCATTCTTATAGTAAAATCATTTCCAATGCATTCTTATAGTAATATCATGTCCAATGCATTCTTATAGTAAAATCAATTGCAATGCATTCTTATAGTAAAATAATTTCCAATGCATTCCTATAGTAAAATAATTTCCAATGCATTCGTATAGTAAAATCATTTCCAATGCATTCTTATAGTAAAATCAATTGCAATGCATTTTTATAGTAAAATAATTTCCAATGCATTCGTATCGTAAAATAATTTCCAATACATTTGTTGTGTCATTGCTGATACCATGTGACATCTGGTCACCCGGATGGGGAAAAGACAATGTGTGCTTAGCATGGGGGTTGTCGTTATCACGGACTTTGGGAATTAACACTTATTGCTGCGAGAGACTGTAAATATTGGATATGCATCTTGGTTGTACCGCTCTGTTAATAAAGTAGTTTATCTACATTTCTCTGTGTATCTCTTCATTCTATGACACAACAAGAATACTGAAAAATATGGATTAAATTCAGCAATAAGCAACCAGTAGGAAAATTTTCATAAATTTAATATGATTTTCTATTTATTTAGGTCTGTCAAAAACTTTGGAAAGTGAAATAATGTAGAGTTGAGGTTCAGTTTTTAAATTCTATGAGCTAAATTCAATAGTGAAACATTAAATTTATGAAGATTTTCTAACTTGTTTCCTATATTATAAAATTTACTGCCTTTAAGATAGAACAGTGCTTAGTTGTGGAGGTAGTGTAAATAGAGATAAACAGTGTGGACATAGAAATCAGTACTTGAATTGATGCTGCACTAGATTGGTAGTTAGGTCTCATCATTTTACATTCTATTTTGAAATTATTAGATATCTATGCTAAGTTCTTTCTCTCACACTTTTTTGTTGTGGAAACGTCTTGCTGGTTTTTGCTTTCTAGTATTAAAGTATCTGAACTTACTACTTTAGTGGAAAGAGAAAGGTGCTGTTGCAGACTTGGAACACTAGTGATCATACTTATTTTTTTATTACTTAAAAATATGGCACGGGTATCAGACGACAACATACATAAACACAATAGAAAAGAAGTACAGATATTACACTTTGATCTTACTATTTATATTTTATTAGATATATTCACAAAGTGTCAGCTATTGTATGCTTGAACCTTTTTCATGTGTCCTCAAGAACACATAGCTCATTGGGTAAAAGTTTTGCTTAGATCCAGTGACTTGATCCAAAGAGTTGTGAGTTCAATACCTGGCTATAGCAGTGGTGAACAAAAATTTAGTGTTTGAGTTAATGGGAGATATCTGACGTCCAGAAGTCACATGTCTTATGGAATGTGAACAATATACCCCAGTAATCAAAATAAAGGATTTAGTTAAAAATTCCAGTCACCTGAAGAAGGTCAGTGTAGAATGACTGAAACATCATGAATATGGCAGTAAAGATGAAGAAAACAGTCTAAACAGTGTAAATAATTTCAGTTCAAATTTTATTTTTAATCAATTTACCCTAAACAAGGCAATACTTCCACTAAGATGCAAGGGGCAAGTGAAAAAGAATAAAAAGACGTTAGAAGGAACCAGAAACCAAATCCTAAAGAGGAAATATGGGATAAACATCTATTTCTGTTCAAAAAACTTGGGAGGAGTGTGAATCAAATAAGCAATTGGTTATGGGTAGATAGCTGAGTGGTTAAAACATTGGTTTTCCATCTAGGAGACTGGGGTTCAAATCTGATCATGATGGATGTATTAGGAAGGTGATTTCCTGATGTTATCTGTCTGGAGAGGAGCTGCCAGCATGAGGCACATTTGGAAAATGCCTGGAAACCATACCACAGGATGACTAAAGGCTTGAGAATGAAATTGGGTTAATGGAACTATTAAGAATCTATTGATGGTTGGGGTAGCATGAAATCACAAATCATTGTGACTGAGTATAACTAGGGTTTGCTAAGTCTAATTGAAGCATATACTACAGTTGGGCTCTGTAAATGTTGAACAAACATAAAAGGGTGTCTGTAACAGGGATTGACTGTCTTAGCAGATAGGTGTGCTCTGAAAATCAGAGTAGCATGCCATTATCTCCTACGGCTATATCGTGTTGAATACACCGGTTCCTGTCCAATCACCGAACTTAAGCAACATCAAGCCTGGTCAGTACTTAAATGGGTGACCATTTGAGAATACCAGGTGCTGTAAATGTAAGGACCAAGAATGGTCCACTGGTCATCCAGGTTTGGAGGGTTGGGTACAGTGCTAACAACCCTGTACCAGAAAAACAGTTTGTTACAGAAACAGCAACAAAAAGTTGCTGCCCTATGCACCATCTGGGTGTGATGGATAAATGATGATGCCATTATCTCAATACAGAAAACATCTTTGAGTGAATCAAGCAAGTAAATCTAGCAAGGATCATCCTTCTTTTGAATCTCGTAGACTGGCAGTATGGAATCACAAAGAAAGAACTGTACCAGATAATAAACCACATCACTTGAGGACTTTTGACAACAGCTGAAAAGGATATCATATGTAACTCGAAGAGAAAATAATGAGATAATCAAGATATTGATGTTCCATGCTATTGCAAACAAAAAGGTTGGAATACTAGAAATGGACTAGAAAAATTGCTGTTCTTTGTTTTTAATTGGAATAATCAATCTGAGATTATTTAATTATAATCCTTCTGACCATCCTTTTTACTATAATACAGACTGTTTTGTATTTTTTTTTGTTTGTATATATATATATATATGTGTGTGTGTGTGTGTATACACACACACACACACACACACACACATATATATATATATATATATATATATATATATATACACTCTATTATAATAAAGACTGTGTGTGCCTGTATATATATATATATATATATACACGCACACACACACATATATATATATATATATATATATATATATATATATATATATACTCTATTATAATAAAGACTGTGTGTGCCTGTATATCCCATCATACTGAGGGGTTCGGATTATTGTTTTTTTTCTTATGTCTTAATGTAAGATACTCAATAGTAGGTATATGGATATATATGCTGTTGGCATTTTAGACAATATATTGATATAAATATTTTGTTGCCATTTAAGATGGCATGGGCCCACTCATTATTCATAAAGTCTGAAGCATGTACTTTTATTAAGTTAGCCATCAGAGAGTTCTAGAAGACAATAGATTTGGCTTGTTGCTAGGTTTGTAACATAACAAAAAGAAATTTTGGTTGATTTTGTTTAGCAGCATATCAATCTCTATGGTTCATTTAATGTCAAAATCTGAATATTTCTTAACACAATTTTATGGCTTCAACTAAATATATTAATGCAATTGATATGCCTTCAATTACAAACAAAATGTATTGTTGGCTATTTTGCTTTAAATATAAATTGTTGGTCATTTTACTATAAGGATGTATTGTTGATAATTTTACTATAAATAGGTATTCTTATACTTTCATGATGTTTTTTATTTGGGAGTTCACTATTTTCTTGTAGCTGGGAGCCTAACAGGTGCTACTACCTCAGTTCAGGATGAACCTGGAAATAACAGCAATTAAGAGGTGGTTCCACATTTCTCAAAATGTCTAATCACCAGATCAGAGGCCTTGCTGCAGGATGTAGTTTATCCTCATACCCAGGACTAATCAAATTTGGTTCATGATATCAATAACAGTAGTAAAAGCACTAGTGATGATTTGTACCAGTATAATATATATGGGTGTTGAAGTATTAGAAAATTATTTTCTTTCTTCCTATCCAATCAATATTGTAAATTCGTATCAATTGAACAGTTGGCCCTTTGTCAAGTTAAAAATAGTGATCAGTGAGCCATCCCTTGAACATTCTCTCTTGGGTGAGAATCATTTAATCTATTTAAAGTGATCTGTTATTAATTCTTAACTTGATTGATTGAGTGGAACATGCTTATGACAAAAAGCACTGGTTTAGCTGAAGGTATTTCATGAAATAAACCCTCAAAATATCAATTAATTGTCTTTGAGTTACGCTTCAATTTTTTCATTGCCATTATCAAGAACCAATTTTTAATATTGATTGATAATTATTACATTTTTATAATTTATATTGTAATTTCGTGAAAGCACAGTGGAGTCATAGATAGCAGCTATAAAATGAGCTGAATCGGAGAGTTGAGTTCATTACATTTAATTACGTGTAAATACCCTTGGGAAAGGAATAAATCTATTTCTTCTCTCACCAGTTATGTCAAAAAAAGGAAGACAAACTTGGTTTTATAGCCTTGGATGACATCCAGACTAGGAGAACAACAAGAATCGTATATAGCCCTACCAAAGAACATACTATACAACTAATGAAAGGATCATGCAATTAACAAAGACTTTATGATTTTAACTATTGTGTGTGGCTGGAAAATCACAAAGTAGTAGGATCTTCTATATGCTGTGTCCCTTTAGCATGTTGGCGATTATGGCTCTCCACATCTTCCTCTACTTTGTCACTCTAAATAAATTGTCTTTTTGTTATCTTACCTTATTCTTATTCTGCTAACCATTTGCACAAACTGCTGCTGTTTCCTTTTTTTCCATTTGCAGTGCCCCTTCAGCATGTTGACGATTATGGCTCCCCACAATTTCCTGTTCTTTGTAGCTCTTAATAAATTCTGTCTTTTTAGGTTTTGTGTTGTTTTCCTATGTCCCTCTTGCCTTCAATATCTTAAACCTTGTTCGACCATTCATTTACTCAAGCTCTCTAACTAGGTTATGCATTGCTTTTCTCTGTCCCTCTACCTGGTATATGCATTGTGCTGCAGTGGATATCGGTTTGGAAAGAGAAATTGGGGAGCCAAGTTCAAATTCCAGTTGAATTCATTGCATTCAGTTACATGCAAATACCCTTGGGAAAGATATTAATCCATCTCTTCCTTCAAGTTATGGGTTAAATAACAGGACAGATTGGGTTCTATAGCCTTGGCTGGCAACCAGTCTATCACAGAAAGTAATGGCAACCTACTGTGGGATATGGTAAATTTGTATCAATTGAACAGTTGTCTCTGGTTTCAGGTTAAAAATGGTGATCGGTGAGCTACCCCTTGAACATATCTAGTCTCAGCTCTGAATTTTTTTGAATGATGTGTAACCTTTCCAGAAAAAATCATCTGTTTCTAATACAGCAAGTCACCAAAAATGCAGGATTTTTAAGCTCTTTGAAAAAATTACCTGTGTTTAATGCAATCCCCACCTATTTTTTTTTTTTTTTTAATAAAAAAAAATCATTAAAACTTGCCCTCTTCTCAGGTATATATGGTATGTATTGCCTGAAAGATCTGATAATGTGGCCAAATGATTGTTACCTGCAGATACTGACAATGTTACCTGGAAGTTTGTACAATACTGTCAAATGCATATACTTGTTGTGCCTGTAAAGGGGCTGCAGTGTGACCAGGTAGGCTTGCCTGTAACCTGAGGGTGTGTGATATAGCCAGTTAAGGGTGGGTGTGCTGTGCAGCTGACTGGGCAGACTTGGTGCTTGGCTAAGTGTGTTTGTTACTCGAGAGATTGTGCATTGCAGCTGGATGGATGTACAATAAAGCCAAGAGGGTATGCAATGCAGCTGCATGGGGGTGCTTGTCACTGATAGCCAGTCAGTTAAGTACCATACGTGATACACACTTGGGTGATCATGTCTCGAAAGAGACAAGATTGACTGGGCAGAAGATTATACCGCAGTAGGTTGCTATTACTTTCTGCAGTTGGTTGCCAGCCAAGGCTATAGAACCCAATCTGTCTTGCTATTTAACCCATAACTGGAGGGAAGAGATGGATTAATACCCTTCCCAAGGGTATTTGCGCGTAAGTGAATGCAAGGAATTCAACTGAAACTCAAACTTGGCTCAAAGATTTGTCGTTCCAAGTCGATATCCACTGCACCACTGTCATGTAGATGTTAAAGTATTCTGAACTTATTTCTTTAGTGGAAAGAGGAAGGTGCTGTTGCAGACTTGGAACCCTAGTGACCATACTTATTTTTTTACCACTTAAAAATATGAAACTGATATTACACTTCATCATACATGAACACAATAGAAAAGAAGTACAAATATTACACTCTGATCTTAATATTTATATTTTACTAGCAGAATATCCTGGCATTGCTCGGGTGTAATGAAAGCTTTAAAACTAATCCATGGTTCTGGAGCTCAGACTCTTTGGATGTTGGCATGAAAGACTAAAAAGCAATAGTTGTTTCCAGTTAAAGCGAAACCGTAGACTGAAAGAAAAATGAATGGATGTAAGTCAAATTTTGATTTCCTGGTATCAATATCAAATTTTCTGCACTATTGTAAGAACTGCAACCTTGAAACTTCTGAATATCGTTTCTTATGTTTTTGTCTATGAGTGTATAAAATTTGATTAAAATCAAACCACTCCTTCTGTAACCCAATTTTTTCGATTATCCATTTTCGATATTTATCGGGGGTGCCTTGACACAAAATCTAGCTAAGAACCCTCACAGTATAAATTTTCAAGAAAATCGGTTCAGCCATTTTGAAGTCTATAGGTAACAGACACACACACACACACACACACACACACACACACACAAAGTTCCATTTATAAATAAGTTTAGATAGTGAAACCAGAAATGATAAGTATTGATTGACTTGATTTTGCTGATATTCGACTTTACCCAAAGTGTTATTGGATGGATAAGTAGAAAATGCTGTTGGAAAAGAGCAAAAATGAGGTCAATGACAAAGCCAATCTCAAGACTAATTTGAAGCAAGACAATCACTGAGCAGACAAAGGTATCTGAGTCCCTCAGAAGGAATGGTTGAACAAATAAGACTGCAGTTTAAGAAATGTAGTACTGAAAGAAAGATTTGATTTGTATAGATTATTAAAATTTTTATTTATTTTTTTTTAATTTTTTTTTTTTTAATCATATCACCCCGAGCAAGGCGGTAATGCCACTGATGTGCAGGGGGCTACATATTAGTAAAAAGATTGGAAAAGAGAAAACCGAAAACCGCATCCTAAACAGGAAACAAGGGATGAGCCTCTTCTCCTGTTCAATAGACATGGGTGGAGTGTGAACCGGGCGATAGTTTAGTCTGTCTACTCCAATTGAAAAAAAAAAGTGTGAGAAGATTGGAAAAGAGAAAACCAGAAACCGCATCCTAAACAGGAAACAAGGGATGAGCCTCTTCACCTGTTCAAGAGACGAGGGTGGAGTGTGAACCGGGTGATAGTTTAGTCTATCTACTCCAATTGAAAAAATCCAAAAGCCTACAGAATATTTTATTGAAAGAGTAATTGACAACAAAACAACATTCTAATTTTATTTTCTGATTAAGAGTAAAATTTTTTTATACAGCTTAAAATTGAATTTTCAGTCAATCTGATTTTTATGAGAACTTATCTTTAAAACTGTAATTATTATGTGTTCAAATTATATTTTAAGATTTTAAGAATTATAGGGCAGTTAAGATTAGTTTTTAATTTTCATAAATTTTTCTCACAAAATTCTCTTATTATAAATAAATTCAATCATAAATGAATAAACCATTGTGCAAATTACTTGAAACAAAACAATGTCTTCCTAGGATCTTTCACACCTTCCCTGATCATGTATACGCTGTCTCTTGGCATTGTTTTTCTCTTCCCACTGCATTTTTCTTTTCATTTTGGACTGATAGATCCAATTTGTTTGACTAAGGGAAATAATCTCTCATAAATTTTCTCCCTTAAGTTGATTTACCACCCTTTTTATTGTAGTGCATAACACAAAAGGTATGGTCCTGGGTATGATGGTAAACTGCATCTGGCAGCAAGGCCTCTAATTGGGAGCCACCTCTTAATCGCTGTTGTTCCCCCAGGTCTACTTTGACCCAGAGTTAGGGTCCTAGCTATGGGTAAATAGTTAACCCCCAAACTGGGGTCAAAACACTATGAAAGTATAAAAATGCACTTTTATAGAAAAATATACATTTTTGAAAGAAAAAATGGTTACGAGCATTACATTTTTGAATACAAAACTAGAAAACATCTTCAGTTTTCTAAAATAAAAAATAAAAAATTTTTTCATCAAAATATGGCTAAAAAAAACCTTTTCACTATAACCAAACATTAAAAAAAATACCTTAAAACCCTACCTTTTTGGCATTAAATAACCCAGAGAGGTTGATATGTCGTTAAACAAAACTCAAACAAAAGGTATAAATAAATACACAATGGTATATTAGAATAGAAAAAAAATAAAAAAGAGGCAATTGAAATTTCTGGGGAATGTAATGAGGAAAGAGGACTTGGAAAACCTGATACTCATAGGACAGATTGAAGGACAGAGGAAAGCAGCACATAGCATACTTAATAAGCTTGAGCAAATGGATGGTAGAACAGGGTTTTGAAGAATTAAAACAACAAAACTTAAGAGCTTTGAGGAAAAGGAAGATGTGGAAGGCCATGATGGTCTGCCTTCTGAAAGTACATGGTACACAAAAGAAGAAAATGGTGTTACATTTTTTATAAAATGTGGAATGCCAATTTGACAGCTGAATAAACTTGGGATGAGAATGAGTAAAAGCAAATATGAAAGAGAGGCTGAATAGGTTTGATGAATAATAACAAAGTCTTGGGAAATGCAAACAGTCTAGTAACATCCATGGAATTCTGGAAACTCCCAAGTCATCAGTCTTAGAGATGACAGGTCTTGAGAAATATGGCATTTGCTTTTGTACAGCATTCACACTGGGTTGATTGTAAGTTTTTTTCATTCAGTCAATGACGTTAGAAAGCAACTTGTGTTTCCTGATTCTTAACATTTGCTGCTACTTTGGGATGATTGCACTTTGAGGTAATTATAAACCAGTCAATTATAAATGGCATCCTTTTTAAAGGTGGAGGTCATTTGTTTTATACAACTTGATATTTATCACTGGCCATTTTTCTTAATCACTGTTGTGGTAGATTTTTTAAAGAAAGATAAAAACTTTATTTCTCTTTTGGGTGATGTTAAGAATATTCGGTTTGGAACGAGAAATGGGGGAGCCGAGTTCAAATTCCAGTTGAATTCATTGCATTCACTTATGCGCAAATACCCTTGGGAAAGGTATTAATGTGTGTCTTCCTTCCAGTTATGGGTTAAATAACAGGACAGATTGGGTTTTATAGCCTTGGCTGGCAACCAGTCTACTGCAGAAAGCAATGGCAACCTACTGTGGGATAATCATCTGCCCAGTCAGTCATGTCTCTTTCGAGACATGATCGCCTAAGCGTGTATCACGTATGGCACTTAACTAACTGACTAAGTATATTCTTGATAATTATTACTTTCTTTGATTATTTTCATTACCATTAGCATTATATCCTGGTTTTTTATTCATTTTTTTTTTTTAATCATTTCACCCAAAGTAAAGCAATAAAGAAACTAAGTTCAAAGGTTACTGAGTGAGAGAATATTATAAAAACACTATTAAAATAAGAATTAAGACAATATTTTTTTTTAATAAGCAAAAATGCTAAAATAAATGTCATTATCATTTATGGCAATACAAACTAACCAGAAGGTGGCTGAGACTAAAGCATAATGTGGTCACAGAGTTGCCCACCAGAAATTCATGTATGAACATCTATCCATGTGTGACATGGCACTACAAATACCCTAATATTATGTCATTGTTAATCAGAGTAGCCACTCTAAGCACTACCAAATAGTTCAGGTTCCTTATTATCAGTTGGATATAGCAATCAGAAAACTGCCCACTTATGCATTTCATGAGAAATTGTAGCAACTAATTGGTCAGATCACCAAAAAGTTAAATCATTAAGAGCATGGAAGAAAGGACCAGCAAACCATATTCTAAACAGAAACCCAGTGATAAACCTACTCTTGCTTACCTGAGACCTTCTGTAAATCTTTTTTCTTAGAATGTTATTGAATAGATTATATTGAAATAATTTTTATGAGAATGGGAGTAGAATTCAGGAGCATAATTTATTTTTTTCTCTATCAGGCAATGATGGGTTTTCTGAGATTTTCTTAATGCATGTATCAGTATTTTTTTAGTTATTCCTAGTACTCCTATTATTGTTGGAATAGGGGTTCTTTCAATGCCATATATGAGGTTTCTATTTTCAGATCTCTGTATTTTGAAAGTTTGTCAAATTCTTTTGCAGATAAGGTTTTATCAGATAGAATGACTGTGTTGATGAAATAGTATTTAAGAATTTTTAACTCTTATTATTTCTGGTCTGTTGGCTTATATAGTGTGGTTGGTATATATGATGAAGTCCCAAAGCATTGTATTATTTTTTCTTTACATTTTTTTTCTTTATTTTGTTTTATTTTTCTCTCTTCATTTTTCCTCTTTTTCTTTTTTTCTTCTTGGTTCTTTGACTTCTTCCTCTTTTTCTCATCTTTCTCCTTTGTCTTTTTTCTCCTCTTTTTCTTGTCTTTGTTCTTTATCTTTTTTTTACTTTTTCTCCTTTTTTTTCTTAGCCTGTTTCCTCCTCTCTTTTTTCTTTTTTCCTCCTTTTTTCCTCCTCTTTTTTCTTGTCTTTTTTCTTCCTCTTTTTTCTTGTCTTTTTTCCTCCTCTTTTTTCTTGTCTTTTTTCCTCCTCTTTTTTCTTGTCTTTTTCCTCCTCTTTTTTCTTGTCTTTTTTCCTCCTCTTTTTTCTTGTCTTTTTTCCTCCTCTTTTTTCTTGTCTTTTTTCCTCCTCTTTTTTCTTGTCTTTTTTCCTCCTCTTTTTTCTTGTCTTTTTTCCTCCTCTTTTTTCTTGTCTTTTTTCCTCCTCTTTTTTCTTGTCTTTTTTCCTCCTCTTTTTTCTTGTCTTTTTTCCTTCTCTTTTTTCTTATCTTTCTTGTCTTTTCCTTCCTCTTTTTTCTCATTGTTTTCCTCCTCCTTCTTCTTTCCTCTTCTTTACTTGTCTTTTTTTCTCCTCTTCTTTTCTCGTCTTTTTTCCTCCTCTTCTTTTCTCGTCTTTTTTCCTCCTCCTCTTTTCTCGTCTTTTTTCCTCCTCCTCTTTTCTCGTCTTTTTTCCTCCTCCTCTTTTCTCGTCTTTTTTCCTCCTCCTCTTTTCTCGTCTTTTTTCCTCCTCCTCTTTTCTCGTCTTTTTTCCTCCTCCTCTTTTCTCGTCTTTTTTCCTCCTCCTCTTTTCTCGTCTTTTTTCCTCCTCCTCTTTTCTCGTCTTTTTTCCTCCTCCTCTTTTCTCGTCTTTTTTCCTCCTCCTCTTTTCTCGTCTTTTTTCCTCCTCCTCTTTTCTCGTCTTTTTTCCTCCTCCTCTTTCCTTGTCTTTGGTCTTTGCCTTTTTCTTTCTCTTTTTCTCGTCTTTGGTCCCCCCCCCCCGTTTCCTCTTTCTTTTTCTTTCTTGTTAATATTCTCCTCAGTGTCTTTTTTTCACATTCTCTGATTATTTTTCCCCCACCCCCTTTGCCTATATCTGACTCATTATCTTCTCACTTGTCATTGTTGATGCTGTTATTCTGTCTCTTTCCCCATTACCACTAGAGGGCAGGGATGCTGAGAAATCCTCATCCAAACCCACTTCCATGAACATCATCAAATGCCCAAATATCTAAAGTCTTAAAATCTGAGATCATTTCCTTTCAACATTGCTTCTTGACATTATCAAGATCGGGGTAAATTATGAATGTTGTTTGTTATTTTAATTATTTGTTTCTGTGATTATCATGATATTGTGGCAGTTATGAATCTTGGAAAGATGAAGAACAATTATGGATGTTAGTTTTTTTTGTTTTTTTTAAATTTCATATTTGTAGCTTTTGACCATATGGTTTTCAATACCATCATTTTCATTGGTCTGTGATTCTGTGTGTGTCACATTCAGCAATACAACCAGGCACTCTGTAGGCTGAGCAATCAGGTGGTTTGATTGACAGCAGAGAACTCTGTAGGCTGAACAAGCAGGTGATTTGGTTAGAAGCCAGGTGCTCTGTCTATAGGCCAAGTGTCCAGGTGCTCCAGTTGTAGGCCATGTGCTCTAGCTAGAGGCTGGGTCTTCTGTTTGTAGGCTGAGCCTCCAGTTACATTGTCTGTAGCAGGGGTCGATAACCTTTTGGAGAGTGAGGGCTAAAAAGCTATGTAGAATCATGGAGGAGGGCCAAACAGCTTTGGCTCTAGTGTCATGGAGAAGAAACATGTTATTAAATATGTGAATAAATTTTTCGTGTGTTTGAAGAAAGCAAGGATTCAATATAATTTAATATCTGATGGGAATTTTGTTAAAAAATATTACATCTTAAAAATAAATGTTTAATAAATCAGTACTGGAAAAAAATTCCATTAAAATTGGTTGGAAACACTATTTTATATTCATTTAAAAGTGCCTGTTTACGAAAGCAATTTCACAGAAAAAGTGAAACTGAGGTGGTACACTAATTTTGGCGATCCTTACAAATTAAAAAATAAAACAAAAACATATTTTCCAGGTAAAATCAACTGTCACTTTAGTTTGGTTTACCTATATTTATATTGTGTCCAGAGTAAGATAGTGGGCCGGACTAAATTCCTTCGAGGGCCAGATGTGGGTTGCCAACCGCTGGTCTATAGGCTGAGCATTTGGACTTTCTGTCTATATGCTATGTGCCAAGATGCTCTGATTCTAGGCTAGGTGTTCTGGTTATTTTTGTTTGTTTTTATAATTGTCTCACACCAAGCAAGGCAGTAGTGTCCTTGGTATGCAGTGAGGTACATAGTAGGAGAGTGAAGAGAGGAGAACAGGTCACTATAAATGTTGGAGAATGGGTAAGAGAAGGATGGGAAGATTGGTATGAAAAGAGAAACCTAAGAGGCAAGTGTAAAGGGAGATGAGTGGGAGTCAAGGAGATAAGAGATGACAGTTGATGTTACATTTAAACTCTAGGAGATTGTAGCTATCAGGGAAGCAAGAATATGGAAGAGAGCTCCACAGGCGGGAAGTGCGAGAAAAGATGATGCTAGAGTAGATAAAAAGGTGGGACCTTATTGCTAGTCTAGTAACTCAAGTAAATTCATGCAGAGGAGGCACCAAGAAGCTAAGCTCATCAGAAAAAAAATCTGTAAAAGTAATTTTAGAAGACAGAGGAAAGCCACATCTTGGTGTGAGAGAGACTGGTGTTGAGATGCCAGATTGGGATCGACTACATTGCTGATTCTCCTTTGGATTGTCTCGAGAACCCCAAGGAGCACCCAACCAGATATGACGACAGTATTCAAAGCACAGGTAGATGGTAGATTTGTATATGAGCATGATAGATTTAGAAGAGAAAAACTTCCTGGCCTGACACCAGGATCCTTTCTTCCTAGCAGTATTTATGCCAAGTAGCCCGGTGATTAGTTTGGTGGGCAGATGATTTGTTTGTAGACTAAGCACCCCCAATTCTCTGGTTCTAGGTAAGAGCACTGAACAATACACAACTATAACCCTATCATTTTTTTTATGGATACTTTTCTAATAGCTTATAATTCATTAAAAAATGTAAATAATTGTGCTGTTTTTAAAAATGAATACAAGAGAAAATGCTAAAAATATCTGTTTATTTGTATGGCCAAGATTATTTACAAATATCAATTATGCTTTCATTTTAATTAA
This sequence comes from Ascarosepion bandense, assembly GCA_037127315.1. Classification (NCBI taxonomy): domain Eukaryota; kingdom Metazoa; phylum Mollusca; class Cephalopoda; order Sepiida; family Sepiidae; genus Ascarosepion; species Ascarosepion bandense. Next base: position 209,069 of record JBBBDQ010029430.1, read on the forward strand.
CTTGTCTTGATTAGAGATTAATAATAAAAGGCTAAGAAATTCTTTTAATTGTTTAAAATTTATAAAAATATAAATAAATATGGTGTGTTTTTAAAAATGGATACAAGGGAAGAAGAGAAATATTTGTTGTGCTTGTTTGAGCTATTGTTCTTTTTCCGAGAAGCCATAAAAAATCTACAAAGATGTTTTCCTGTAAAAGCAAAGTATTTCCACCATGTAATGGAAAAAAAACATTCACTTCCTTTTGAAAAAGAAATCATTATTACATCTTAGAAATTCAGATAAAGAAATGTTGCTTTTTTTTATCTCAAATCTCTGTTGATGATGAGTTGTTGATATAATTTGTAATATCTCAGTTTTCTTTGATATGCTGGATATTAAGATATGGGCAATCGTGATCCTCCACAACTTTCTGTCTTTTGTAGCTCTTAGTAAAGTTTATTTTTACTATATATCTCAATCCCACTATTTACATTATTCGAACTATTGTCCTTATCTTTGTTGCCATTTGTACAATGTTTCAGCCATTGTACACTCCGGCCTTCTTCAGGTACTAAGAATTTCTAACTGAACCCTTTATTACAATCACTGGGGTATATCATTCTCATTTCTTTCACACCAAAAAGGAAGTGAATGTTTTGTGCAAAGCCTCTTTTGATAGTCATGCGTTATCTCCTTCTAAGTTACTTGTTCACCACTGTTGTAGCCTGGTATTGAACTCTCAACTCATTTGGTCAAGGCACTGGAACTAACCAATGTCTATATCTACTGGAAATAAGCACAAAAAGACGGGGACAATAGTCTGAATAATGTAAATAGTGTAAATACTATCTCTTCTCAGAAATATAGACAAAGCTCAATCTCAGTCCTACCAACCATTCACAGAAGCTCATTATGTACTGCTTTACTTTGTCTCTCTTGCCTTCACTATATCCTATAAGTGTAAAATTTTCCAAGCCCTCTTTCTTCATGTGCATTTCACTTATGTGTGCTGGAGGTATGGAGTAGTCTGGGCCTTCACAGCCATCTCTGACAAAACCAGCAGGGGGTGGAAAGGAATAGGCAGAGAGGATGATGATTGGATGTGAGCAGCTGCTGACAAAAGTACAAAGGTACTAATTTATTATTGAGAAGCTAAATTCTTTAATTTTGGCATCTTTATTCTTTTTTTTTTCTCTTTTTTCTTTTTTCATTTGAAAGAACTTGAAATTAGAAATAATGCTGTTGCCAAACAGGCTTGGTCTAATGGGAGTGACGGTTTGAGAAGAATCCTATCCATTGAATTTCCATAAATACCATTTCTTGTGGATCTGAATGAATATTGGCTGAAATGAATGATGTAATGTGTATTTTTTATCCAATTATTAAAATTTGGCCCAAGGCCACATAGAGTTGAAGAGAATTGTTGTGCTAATATTATGACCTTGAAAATCAGATGAAAATCTTTTACCAGGACTTGTACCATACCACCTGGTACCAATGTTAAAAAAAACAATAACTTTAACCATCAAATAGGTACAAAAATTTTATTACTGTATATACTCATCTATAAACTGATGTATAGTGCTAACCCTGAATTTTTTGCTTAAAATTTAACCACTAGAAAAAAAAATTATTCTGTGTATAGTGCAACCAGTGACAAAAAAAAAATGTTATTTTTAGCCATTGAAAAAAAAATTACCTGTATATAGTGCAATCACCTGTTTTGCTTAAGAAATTGATCATAAAAGCTTTCACTTTACCTGAGTACATATGATGTGTATATATATATATATATATATATATATATATTAATTTAATTTCTTTAAGATTTTAATTTCCAGTTTCATATTTAAGTTTTAGTTTAAATAAAATTAAATTATATAATTAAGAAACAGCATCCCAACATTATAATATACATCTACCATGAACAATGTGAGAACCAAAAATTCAAATCTTGGAATGGTCAGTTCATAATGAGTGCCTGATGATGGCATAGTGCATGGACCTCTGAGTTATGCTACAGATGTAGGATAAATGTAAATTTATTAAAATATATATATGTATGTATATTTTAATAAATACATTAAAGAGACATGACTGACTGGGCAGAAGATTTTCCTGCAGTAGACTGGTTGTCAACCAAGGCTATAGAACCCAATCTATCCTGCTATTTAATCCATAGCTAGAGGGAGAATTGATGGATTCATACCTTTCCCAAGTGTATTTGCACATATGTGAATGCAACAAATTCAACTGGAATTTTAACGGCTCTCTGATTTCTCATTCTGAGCCGATATCTATTGCACAAGGATGCACATCCGATTTATGGGATTATAAAGCTCAAAAAGCCATATACAAATAGCTCACTTTGGTTATGCTATATATAGAATAACAACATGCCAGGAATATATATTGCATGTACACTATATAGCTCTATCTAAAGCATAGTGAGCACTGTATGTAGCTCTGTTATTCATAATCTGTCTTTAATGATTCAATTTTCCTGGAGTGACTATAGAAACTTGTTACATATTTATATATCATATATATTTTTATTTTCAAACATTATTCTTAGTGGGTACTTGTATTTCAGTAGATATTTCATTTTTTTTTTTCTTTTAATTAAATTCACTCAAAGCAAGGCAGTAAAACCATGAAGACATAAAGTTACTGGGTGTGGAAGAATTAAAAAACAAAAAAAATATGATGAAGCAAGAACAAAAGAAGACAGGAGAAAGCAGTTGACATTGCATTTAAATTTTTGAAGGTTAAAGTTGACTGAAAAGCAGGAAGGGTTCCATCAGCAAAAAGTGCTAGAAGGAAACTTAACAAGAATTTGACATTATATCTAACAATTTCAACAGTAGGTTGATAAGAACTATCTGCTAATCTAGCATTCATCTTGAGGTTCTCGACAAAATCCAAAGAAGGATCTGCAATATAAGTGATCCTGACTTGATATCTCGATCTTGCATGATTATAAATCTACCATTTGTCCGTGCATTTAATAATTTTGTCATATCTGATCGCTGCTCCTGTTATATATCTTGAGGTTCTTGACAAAATCCAAAGAAGGATCTTCAATATAAGTGATCCTGACTTGGCAGCTTACCTTCAGTCGCTTTCTCACCAACATGAAGTGACTTCCCTCTGTCTTTTCTACGAGTAGAAAGTGGCTACTGCTCTGATGAGCTTCTTTCCCTGGTGCTCTGACCACATGTCTTTTCATGTGCTACAAGATTGGCACCATGTCCCACCATTTTACTATCATAATAGTTAAATGTAACCATCTCTTCTACTCTAACAGTTTCTTTTCTCGCACCTCCCATTTGTGGAACTCCCTTCCATTTGCTTGCTTCCCTGATAGCCACAACCTCCAAAAGTTTAAATTCAATGCCAATTACCATCTTTTATTACCTTGATTTTTATCCATCTCTTATCCTTTCTTTGACATTCCCTGTCTATTGTTTTTTCTCTCGTTGTAACCCCCTGTAACACCAGTGGTAGGGACCTGCCTTTCTTGGGATGAAATCATATTTTTAAAAAAAAAAGGGACTGTGCTTAAATTTGTAAAGTGCATGACTTGTCAGTGTGACATGGGACTCGTAGAAAAATAAATATGGCCACTTAAACCAGGATTTTTAAAGAGATCTTCATGCATGATTTTAATGTGAATAGAAATTGTAAGAAAATGATGAACACTAATTTGCATTTAATAGTATCATGGAATTAGGTTAAGTATAAATAGTAAATAGGTAAACATTAGTGTGATTTGTGTTCATCTCTTTTTCTTCCCTCATTTTGCTCTTTTCTGTAGCTCTTGTGCTCATACAATTCATTCACACAGAAAACACACACTCAACTATACAATGATTGTAGGATATACAACAATTCCATATTCCCGGATCAGTAATGTGATTTTTTAAAAAATATTTTTGATGGTTGTGAAATTTTCATGTTACCTGTGAAATCTTGTATTTACAGGAAGGTCAGTCAGTTAAGTGCCATGCGCGATACACGCTTTGGGCGATCATGTCTCTTTCGAGACATGACTGACTGGGCAGAAGATTATCCCGCAGTAGGTTGCCATTGCTTTCTGCGGTAGACTGGTTGCCGACCAAGGCTATAGAACCCAATCTGTCCTGCTATTTAGCCCATAACTGGAAGGAATAGACTGATTAATACCTTTCCCAAGGGTATTTGCACGTAAGTGAATGCAAGGAATTCAACTGGAATTCCCGATTTCTCGTTCCGAGCCGATATCCACTACGCCACATAAATATTTGCCTTATGAATGGCCATCTTTTATTTTTTTTCTCTTGATTTCTTTACATTCAATGCATAGAGAACAATAAGCCTTCTTTTAAATGTGTAATTAATAATACAATTGATAATATTGTTGCCTTGTCATTTTGTATCATGAGCTACTTTTAAAAGAAATCCAATAGGGTTGTAAATGGTCTAGTAATTTTCTAAATGAGCAAATTTGGAAATTAAAAACTTTACGGTGATTATTTTGTGTGACTAGAAGAAAAACAGAGAGAGAATTCAGAATTGCAACGATACAACAGAGAAATTTTTGGCGGGTTTATTTTTACCAATGAACCTTGTTGATCCATGTATCAGATGCAAAGTTATGTAGTGAGTATTATTTAATAGCATTCATAACGTGACATTCCTCTGAGGTGGCAATCAGTTATGGAATTTGGAGTCTGAATGGATCTTTGCACTGCCTGTCCATCTTCATCCCCACCCTTGAAAGACAACTGCTTTTTCCCCACCTTCTTACAACTTATTGATTTCCTCCTACACTCATCATGCATACTCCCCACCCTATCCTTGCTATTGATCTGTTTTGCCTGCAAGAATTCCACAGGCAAAGAATTCGTCTAAACAATGGTTGGGATTGGTGTGGCAGGGTGAACTGCTCTTTGTGAGGGAACGGTCTTTGAATTATGTAGAGGAAATAATCAAGTCCAGACGCTATTTTCTTGATGAGATTCTCCAGTGTTAGAATGAAACGGTAAGTTGAGTGGGCCTCTTTTGGCCAGAAAAATAATGAATACATCCCATCATCAAATTTTGAAGCTATTAAGAGAATGCATTACAATATGGTAATTCAGCCACACCAGAAATGTGTAATATGCTTGGTTTATTTGTTAGTGTTATATTCATGGTTAATATTTTAAATTAAATTTGAAAAAATGGTGAGTGCTCAAAATGTTTTGGAAAGGGAATGACCATGGTTAAATGTAAATAAATAGCAGAACTGCCAAACAAACAAATTTGATGAAGTTTGCATTGAACAAAAAAGAAAAAGAGCCAAAAAAGTAATATAAAGCAAGCAAATAATATATACAAGGTAAATGAACAGAAAAAAGGGCAAAAAGTTCACAAACCAAGAATTGGCATTGACATGGGTAAGTGAACATAGTATTCTGACTTCAAGGGAAAACAGATCAGGACTGAGTTAGATGAAACCAACAAGTGGCCTATATTATTGTCTAAGAAGAAATCCCAGCATCCATTTGTGTGTTTCTGCCTATAAATTTGGATGAGAAATTACTTTGCAATCATTCTTAGCAGATTGGAACCAACTTGTTCTTGTGTAGGAGAGTAGGAAAGAATTTTAATTAAATATTGAATTTATTTTTGCAATTATTAAAAGCAGTTACTTGATGGTACTTAAAATTGATGGACTTTTGTGCCTAACAAAAACAAAAAAAATAATGTCAAAATGACAGTTTTTTTTCTTTGCCATTATTTTAATCACCTTTACACCTCAGAAATTTGATTTAAAAGTTATGATTAGTATGAGAATAAAACTTAAGCATATGATGAAAGTGAATTGATTTTTTTTTTTTTTTTTTTAATCATATCACCCCGAGCAAGGCAGTAATGCCGCTGATGTGGAGGGGGGCTACATTGGAGTGAGAAGATTGGAAAAGAGAAAACCAAAAACCGCATCCTAAACAGGAAACAAGGGATGAGCCTCTTCGCCTGTTCAATAGACGTGGGTGGAGTGTGAAAAAATCTGATGCTAACCTTTAGGAGAACAAATCACTGCACCTTCTTGGGCAAATATTTCCCACTGGCATAAAATGGAATGATTATATTGAAACAATGGTGCCAGTATAGTAAGTGGCCTACCTCTTTGATTCTGGTACAGTATGTGGCCCACACATCTGAATGTGTCCTACCTTAGCAAGAGTATATGTATAGATATAAGTATTCAGCCATATATTTTTTTCTTGAGAATATACCACAACAAATATCAAACACTATTTATTAGATGGTTTATTTACAAGAATTTTATAATCGCAACATTCTAAAAAAACAATACAATTTTATTAAAACGAATGCACTGTCATATTTATCATTTACCAATTCATGAAGAAGTAAATATGAAAACAATTTTTTATTTACATTCTTCGGAAGGTGTCCTCATCTGTATTCACAATGTTTTGGTTGTTGTACACTCTAGCCTGCTTCTGGTGTTTGGAATTTCAAACCAAACCTTTGATTTTGATCAATGGGGTATATCATTATCCTTCCATGTACCATGCTACTTCTGGATGTCATACACGTACAAAATATTCCACACACATATGTTTAAAAATAATTATCTATTGCTTTAATACATATGACATATATCTGACCAATAAGAATCAAACTCAAATCACAACATTCCATTTGACTGTCATTTTGTAAATTTTTCTTTTTCATCACCTTGATCTCTGAAGAAGCTTTAATAAAAGCGAAACATGTTAGATTGAGATACATTTTCAACTTTGTTCTTTACTTTATCCTATCATATATATATAATAAGTAAAGAACAGGTAAGAAAAGTGTCTAACATGTTTCACTTAAGTTTCTTCAGAGATTTCTTTGCAAGACACAAACTTTTTTTTTAAAACAGCAAAGACAATATATTGGAATGTTTATTGGGGTTTGATTCCATTGGTTATTTTAAATGTCTGTTTCTTTTTTACATGTCACGTGTATTTGACCAATAAAAATCAAATTGCAATCAATATTCGAATATACTCCTGGTTGTTTTTTTAAAAATTTCAAAAAATTTAATTTCACATCTTGTAAACAAATCTCTAAAGAAACTTAAAGTGAATCATGTTAGGACACTTTTCCTACCTGTTCTTTACTTGTCAGATTTCAAGATGGTGTGACTAAGCAATGAGGAAGTCTTAAAGAAATGGGTAATGTAAAGAACACTTATATTAAAACTCAGAAAGAGAGGGCTGAAATTTCATGAACACATAATAAGGAGAGTGGGCTTGGAAAATTTGACCCTCACAGTGTATATTTAGGACAAGAGAGATAGAAAAAGGAATTATGCCACCTATCTGATGTGAGATCACATATTGCAACAATATTCAGTGTGTGGAAGAATGGTAGATTTGTAAACGTGCAAGATGGATTCTGAGAAAGGTTTTCTGGTACAATAAAATGAACATGCAGTAAATGCAGCTATTGGTATGTGGTTAGTGAAGATTATTACTAGAACTTTTAGGAAATACAACTTGACTTCTCAGGACTTAAGAACAAGTAGTGACTTTTTCAAAAACTGAAAATAATTTGATCGAAAATGAGATTCTTTTTCTAAAAGCAACAAACATGAGTGTCAGTCAGTTAAGTGCCATACGTGATACACGCTTGGGTGATCATGTCTCGAAAGAGACATGACTGACTGGGCAGAAGATTATCCCGCAGTAGGTTGCCATTTCTTTTTGCGGTAGACTGGTTGCCAGCCATGACTATAGAACCCAATCTGTCCTGTTATTTAACCCATAACTGGAGGGAAGAGACAGATTAATATTCTTCCCAAGGGTATTTGCACATAAGTGAATGCAAGAAATTCAGCTGGAATTCAAACTTGGCTCCCCAATTCCTCATTCCGACTCAATATCCACTGCACCACAGCGCACAGTCGATGATGATATATTGATCTGAATGATTTTTACAATATTTTATTTCAAATTTCAGGCATAAAATTTCATTTTTTTTTAATTATTTTCTTAATAAAAATAAATTTACAAAGTTTCAGCTATTATGCCCTTCAGCCTTCATCAGATGTATGCTGAAATGCACCCATTATTAAATCTGGTGTTATCATTCCACTGACAATTCTTAATCTCATTTTTCTTATTTTTAGTACTGTTCAATTATTGCTCACTCCGTCTAGGCTAGTGTTTCTTGAGACAGTTCTATATGTAGAACTTGTAGACTTAGACCTAACCTACCTACTGATGAGTTGCTGCTTGTCAAGCTTAACTGCACACATCGAAGTGCAACTTTTGATGTTGTTATTGAAACCTTGCTTTCACATCTGATTATCTATTAATGGCTTCCATTTTCTATATATTTCTATGCTAGGTCTACTGAGGAGATCCTCATAGCCTATGTACTGATTCTTTCATGTCATACTACATGGTGTTTTGATTTTTTTTTCCTCAATCATTTCATATCTGTATGGAAAAAGATGATACCATTATCTGAACACACATTGGATTAGCAAAATATACATTCCAAAAGCTGAAATACTGGAAAACAGGAGAATTAGAAACAAAGAAAAAAGGGGCTGAATTGTTATGTGATACCAATTCTTTTATATGGCAGTGAATGCTAGACAATTTCCCCACAGATGAGGAAAAAATGAGTTGTGGTTCTACTGAAGGATACTGAGAATTCTATGAATGGAGTGAGTAAGCAATGAGGAAGTCTTTAAGAAATCAGCAATGTAAAGAACACTTACATTAAAAATCAGAAAGATAGGGCTGAAATTTCATGAACACATAATAAGGAGAGTGGGCTTGGAAAATCTGACCCTCACAGGGTATATTTAGGACAAGAGAGCTAGAAGAAAGAAGTATGCCACCTATCTGATGTGAACTTGTGTGACTAGATGGCAGAAGGCTTGATAAAGGGAGAAGTGCTGCTTGGGACCATAAGAGATAGAAAGTTGTGGAGGTCTATGATCGCCCACGTCCTGAAGCAATAGAGAACTTTAAAAATCATTTGGTTGAGTTAAAGTTTATTTTACTAATTTGCTATCTAAATTGGTTTCTGTTTCTCTGTCTCATTGCCAGAGTCTTTTGAGTGGGGGTAGGCAGCCTTTAAGTCAGGGGGATCACAAGTAAAAATTTCCATTAATTCATATAATGTTCACTGATGGAAAGGGTAAATTATTTGGGTGTCTGCACTATGAGACTCTCCTGTATATAAAGTTGCAGTCCAAATCTTTTCACCTATTTTACTATCCCAGTTGATTTCCATAAGTCTGTCATTGTTTTTATCTGTCAAGTCATCTTATTCCAAATATGTCTATTATCCTGGTTTGATCTTAACTATGAATCTCATTCCGGACCTGTCAGTGTATTGAGTTCTCTTTAAGATCCTGTCAATCAAATAATGCTTTGATCTGCCAATTTGGCTGCTTGGTGGTAGTGATTTAGGTGGCTGTAACCAACAGACATAAACCGTACTTGTACTGGTCAACAAATACAATACACCTGTTTAGGTTTTTGAATATCATACCAGCAGAGGTGCTTCGGTATTGGTGCTAATAATTTTGCTGGTTGGTTTCCTTCACCAGAGTTTGTATTGCCTAGTGGATTTTAATCCCTGTGCCTGATTGTGCATTGTGATCCAGTGGATATCAGCTCCAAATGAGAAATCAGAGAGCTGAGTTCAAATTCCATTTAAATTTGTTGCATTTACTTACACTCACTCCAAATACCCTTTGGAAAGGTTTGAATCCATTGCTTCTCCCTCCAGCTATGAGTTAAATAGCAGGATAGATTGGATTCTACAGCTTTGGTTGGCAACCAATCTACCGCAGAAAATAATGGCAACCTACTGTGGGAAAAATCTTCTGCCCAGTCAGTCATATTTCTTTTGAGACATGATCATCCCAAGCATGTGTATCACGTATAGCACTTAACTGACTGACAAAAATGACAGGTCATGGTTTTATTGATCTGGGGGAGATTTTGATTGTACTGCTTCTTCAACATTAGGCAATCTTAGAGACATGCCAATAGAAGAAACAATGCTGTTGAAAAATTATCAACAATTTAATTAAAATAAAATGTAAAAATTTTATAACAACTATGAGGAGTGCTAATGTCTTAATAGCAAATGATTTTCTTTAATTCACAATGAATATGGGTGGGATTGCCAGTTTTCTCATAAGTGTTCAACTTTGAGTCACATGCTCTAAAGATCTCTTTTCTGGGTGTGTGTGTGTATTTTGTTTATATAGAGTTTGGTCTGGAATAGACATGATTAATTAGCTTCTCAAATGTCCTTGTTATATAACTCAGCTAGCTATACTATAAAGTGCTTTTCAATTTTGGCATGGTCACCAAAGTTAAGCAACGTCAAACTTGGTTAGTACCTAGATGGGTGATTATTTGGTAATATCAGGTGATATAAGCATGGATGTGTGGTTGATATAATAGATAATGGCTTGGAATTGTTAATTGGAGAGCCAAGTTCCAATTTCTGTAGGTTTTTTATATTCACTTATGTGTAAATATTTTTGAGAAATGTGTTAATTAGTGCTGTAACCGTAAAAGGTTACTGCGTGAGTAATCACCAAAATGGAGGTTGGGAATAATAGTATATCAACAAACACAAGACTGCATCAAGTAGATACACTGCTAGTCAGTATAATCACTTTACACTACTCCCAGTAGTTTCCATGTATTTAAGAAGATAGGAAAATTCTATTCCTGTATATAGGTAGATATACAACAGTTAGACTTGTTTTATTATGACAACAATCCAGCCTTCTTTAGGTGCTTATCAATCAGGATAACTTTTAGGGAATTTCAAACTGAACCCTGTATTTATTCTACAGGAATAGATGATTCTTGTTTTTCTGTTCATGTGTATAGATACTTTGTTTTTGTTTAGCATTGATTTGTTGTTGTTCAGCCTGTTTCCACTGAGTCTAAGTATATATTATCTAAGCCAAGGATTAAAATCAGAAAGTATATAATGGCTGAAATATTGTAGTAATTAACAATAAAGATGAGGACACTAGTCAGAGTACAAATAGTGTAAATAATAACTCCTTATACAAGAAATCCTGACAAAAATTAATTTTAAGTTTTTGGGAGAAAATTCAACATTTGTTGCTTCTTAGTGCCAAAATGTATATATAAAAAAAAAAGTGATATTTCTTTCAATGAAAATACATGCTGTAGTTTGACCTCAAAATGCTCAAAAGTTAATGGTAGAACATATTGCTGAGTATTGGGGTGCTCATTGAAATTTCCTTTTGTGTGGAAGGAGTTATATGTTTCTCAAAAGCAGTAAAAAGGATAAAATATGAGAAAGTCAAGATGTGAATTTGAAATCATACCACAACCAACAAACATCTGCTTCAGTCAGTTAAGTGCCATATGTGATACACATTTGGGTGATCCTGTCTCAAAAGAGATGTGCCTGACTGGACAGAAGATTTTCCTGAAGTAGATTGCCATTAATTTCTGTGGTAGACTGGTTGCCACCAAGGCTATAGAATCCAGTCTGCCCTGTTATTTGACCCAAGGAAGAGATGGATTAATACCTTTCCCAAGTGCATTTGCGTGTATGTGAATCCAATGAATTCAACTGGAATTTGAACTCAGCTCTCCAATTTCTTGTTCTGAGCTGATTCCTACCACAACATCTACTTAGGAATCCCTTTTTGACATCAAATTTAGTTTAGGGTTAACGTTTAAATATTTGTTTTCTTTTACAAAAGTAGTCAAAAAGATAAAAATGTTGAAATATTAATGTTAAACTAAATTTGATATCAAAAAGGATTGCTGTGATGTTTATTTTTTTATTTAGAGTATGAGTTCAAAAACCTCGTGTTCGCATCTAGATTTTCTCATATGGGCAGCAATGGAAGTTGATATATCTGCCATTTTCTTGCTTTCTTTTCCCAAATGCACCTGTTGATTGTTTTTTATCTTACCTGCAGGTGCTTTTATTTATACACTTCAGTATATTTCCTGTTTTCAGTATTTACATTATTCGGACTTTTGTCCTCATCTTTGTTGCCATTTGTACAATGTTTCGACCGTTGTATGCTCTGGCCTTCTTCAGGTGCTAGGAATTTCGAACCAAACCCTTTATTACAATCACTGGGGTATATCATCCTAATTCCTTGTGTAAAGCCTCGATTAAAAGTCATGAGTTATCTCCCTCTAACCCTGCAAGTTACTTGTTCACCACTGCTGTACCATGGTATTGAACTCACAACTCTAAGAGTCAAGTCAGGAACAAATCAACGTCTATATCCACTGGGCCTGCCTTGATTCTTTGTGAGTTGTGAGGCTTTACGCAAGGAATGAAGATGAGAATGATATACCCAGTGATTGTAATAAAGGATTCCTAGCACCTGAAGATGGCCGGAGCATACAATGGTCGAAACATTGTACAAATGGCAACAAAGATGAGGACAAAAGTCTGAATAATGTAAATACTGAAAACAGGAAATGATATGATGATATACCCCAGTGATTGTAATAAACTGTTCGATTAAAAATTCCTAGCATTTGAAGAAGGCTGGAGCATACAACGGCTGAAACATTATACAAATGGCAACAAAGATGAGAACAATAGTCTGAATAATGTAAATACTACTTCATCTCAGAAATATAGACAAATTTCCTGTTCTGTTTTTTTTATTCATATTTTCTGCTCTGTTCCCAACAAAGTTCATTTTCCATTTGCCAAGATGAAGAGTCTAAGACGGATACTCTGAACATTTGCTGTATGTTTTGCCTTGCAAGTGGATCATGCTGTAAACTGTTATTGAATATGGAGACTGTTCCAGAAAGGTGAGCAATTGGCTATAGAATACCTCATGGCTTTGGAATTCTGACAATGATTGCCTTTGTCCAAGTTGTGTTTATAAGACCAAAATGGCACATAGTCAGCAGAGTGCCATGAGAATTTTGCAGCATCAGCACACTTTCTGGACCCAGATTCTACAGAGAGACTAAAGGTACACATGGAAAAATATGAAGCCAAAGACTGGAATATGTTAACTTGAAGCTCTTCCTCTTACCTTCTAGAATTGATTCTGCCACATCTGTCTTGAGTTGAATCAAATAAAGTGCTGAAGCCACTGCTGACACAGAAGGCTACAAAAACACCTCATGCGGGCCTTTCTAATTCTTTCACAATCTGGTCAAGTCAACCTACATGTGTTTCAATTCACATTTGTATCAGTGTGCACAAAAACTGGGAAAAGTGCAGTGCACATTCACAGTCAGTTAAGTGCCATTTGTGATACATGCTTTGGCTGATCAGGTCTCTTTCGAAGCATGACTGACTGGGCAAAAGATTATCCTGCAGTAGGTTTCCATGGTTTTCTGCTGCAGACTGGTTGCCAACCATGGCTATATAACCTAATCTGTTTTATTATTTAACCCATAACTGGAGGGAAGAGACAGATTAATACCTTTCCCAAGAGTATTTGTGTGTAAGTGAATGCAAGGAATTCAAATGGAATTCCGATTTCTCATTTCAAGTCAATATTCACTGCACCACAATGCACATCCTGGGAAAGACTCAGTGCACATTCACAACAGAACTGAAAGTGAAAATCTAATCATTAACATGAAGAGGACCTGTGACATACTGTCCGAAGGATTGGCCCAATGGCCTAGCTGTGTTCACTACCCACACTCTTCTAAGACTCCTGCTCATGACTCTTCGAGAGTAGATTCCTGGGTATAACGGTAAACTGCATCCGGCAACAAGGCCTCTGATTGGGAGGTTGTGAGGAGCATGGAACCACCTTTTGCTGTTGTTCGCAGGTCCATTTTGACCTGGAGTTGTAGCACCTGTCAGGGCAAACAGTTAACTAGGGTAAAAATTCTATGAAAATATAAAAATAAACTTTTATAGAAAAATATACATTTTTGAAGAAAAAATATTACTAGCAATATATTTTTGAATACAAAAGTAGAAGAAATCTTCAGTTTTCTAAAATAATAAAATCAATTTTTTTGTCAAAATCTGACTAAATAAACCTTTTCACTATAACTGAACATTGAAAAAATACCTTTAAAACCCCCACCTTTTTGGCATTAAATAACCCACAGAGGTTGATATGCCATTCAACAAAACTCAAACTCTTCGAGGGTAGGCTGGGCCTTCAAAGCCACCTCCATCACTGCCAGGAGAAAAAGAATAAGGAGAGAATGTCGATCTCTCTGCTCAAACGTGAGTGGGTGTCAATGACTAACTAAAAAGTAGTGTTAAAAAAGCCTGCTATTGTAATCTCCTTATTTCCAACAGAATGGCACTTGATTTCAAAGTTTTTTATTCATTTGTTTTGGCTTCCTTGTGGACTACGTGTGTCTGCTTTTGATGATTTTATTTCCAAAGTTTACTGTCTGTACGGTCACAATTCCAGGAGAGATAAAATTATTAAGGGCCTACTTCATGTGTCTTCTAATCAGGGCCAGGTTACATTGTGAAGACAGTTTTCCACTTTTCCAAGATGGCAATGAACTTTTTGGCTATAGTTGAAAGGCATAATCAGTAATAGTACAACAGTCTTTAGAATAACATTAGTCTACGTCAAAGAAACTAATTACACTCACAAGTCAGACAGTCTTTTTGAAAATTAGATTTTGATCCTTTTTACATCTTTGCTGGCATAAAACACATTTCAGCCAGGTTAAGTGGTCAATGATATATCTCACTTATGTTAACTCGACTACATCTGCATTGTAAATGCAGATGTAGTCGAGTGGCCTGCTTAATGTAAAAAAAGGGTGCTAAAAAGACCTTGGCTAGCCACACTTCCCAAAATCTAACCAGATGACTAAATTGAAGTTTTTGTCTATAATTCTAAGATAAGATATTATTTACATTGTTCAGACTATTGTCTTCATCTTTATTGCCATGTTTACGATGTTTTGGCCGTTGTACTTGCAGGCCTTCTTCAGATGCTAGGAATTTCAATGTGTCCTTAATGATCCAGTTGTTGGTTATAACATAACCAGTTAGCTCTTTTTTGTTGTTAGATCTTTTTTTTTTAGTCCATTACTTTTAAAACGACGATTTTTAAGCCCAATTAAAATTTTGTACTCCACGGATTAATTTAGATTATTGTCCCCAAGTTTTGGTGGAGTTAATTGTGAATGCACAGCAAAATTTTATTGTTCATTTAGTTTTGGGTAAGAAATTAATTTATCTGTTCTATTTTCTGTGGTCAAAGATTCATGTGTACAATGTATTCTGTTATGTCGTGAGTAAGAATAAATAACTCAACAACAGGAATAGGTTAATTGTTGTATTCCGTGAAAATAGTATTTACAAAGGTTATTAGTATCCAATACACGAATAAAGGTTAATTGTCCCAACCGTCGTAAGACGTAGTATGAGCAATGGGTACTTCCGGGTCGTCACCGGAAGTCTACGACTGACTTGTCGATCGGCTGCGCGGCACACTCTCCTACGTAGATGCCACCGTTACTTTACATAGTAATGGAATAGTCCATTATAGCCGAATAGGTGCGGGCATCCCAACATATTCAGTACATGCTTAGATCATTTCCTGGATAAATACATTTCTGTACAATAAGATATTCTTCTTCTTTTATGTGCCCTGTCCTTTCAGGACGTAGGCAATCATGGCTTTCCACATCTCCCTATCACTGATGGCTCTTAGCACGCTTTCTCCTGTTACACCACAACCCTCATTCTATCATCCACCTGATCAGGTCCTTCAAATATGTTATCCACTGCTTTCTCCTGTCTCTTTTTCTCTCTATCTGGCCTGTTAGTATCAGGTTCTCCAAGCCCTCCTTCCTCATTGCATGTCCCAGGAACTTTAGCTATCTCTTCCTGATGCTCAATATTAATTTTCTTTTTGTTTCCATCCTTTCCAAAACCACATCATTGCTCACATGCTTGACCCATGATATTCACAGCACCCTTCTGTAGAACCACATTTCAGCTGCTTCAAGATTTTCCTTAATCTTCGATGATATTGTCCAACATTCACTGCCATATTGAAGAACTGACATCACATAGCAATCCAGTACTCTTTTCTTTATTTCTAGTGAAATTGTCCTGTTTCTTAATACTTTACTCAACTTCTGGAATGCTTCCTTCACCATGCCAATTCAACTTCGGATCTCTGTATTGCACTTTCCGTTTTCTGTTAGAACACTTCCCAGGTATTTAAATTTTTGTGCCTGCTTTATTTTAGTATCCCCCACCTGTATTTGGCATTTTGGGCTGCCCTTTTTGCTGATGACCATACATTCAGTTTTCTTGCAGTTTATTTCTAGTTCTTTCTTGTCACTCTCTTCAGCTACCTTCTGTAGGAGGTCTTGCAGTTTCCTTTCCGTGTCTGCTATCAGCACTGTATCATCTGCCTACCTTATATTGTTTAAAATGTGGCCTCCGATGATGAATCCTGGCATAACTTCTAGGGTTCTCAGAATAGTCTCGCTGTTTAAGTTGAATAGATCCAGTGAAAAGACATGTCCTTGTTCTATGCCCCTTTCAATCTTTGTATAACTGCTGAATTTGTTACCTGTCCATATGCAGGCAGTTTACTGCCAGTAGAGATTCTTAATTACTCTTTGGTTTTTCCCAAATATGTTGAGGCTACCAAGCATCTCCATTAATTCTTTATGGCATATTACTTATTGAATATTTTTTTTACTACCCTGTTTTCATCTGTGATAATTTTAAAAATCTTTCGTTATTGCTTTCTTAGAATAAATTGTGAACTAGCTATAGTGTAATGTAATCAGAGAAAGACCCTTCTTCCATATACTACACTTGCATCAATTCTGTGCACACACAGAGAATATAGAATGAAAGAAGGTTGAGGGAGTTAAGCTGAAGTGAGTGAGAGATAATTTAGCTGCTTTTTTCTGTTGTGCCTATGTCTCTCACTCTCTGGGCAGGGAGGATGGGAAAGTTGGTGGGTTTGATAAGGGGTAGAGAAGCAAAACGGAAATGAAAGATCAAAGGCAGAAAATCAGTATTATTGCTGCTTCCTGTCATAGTTCTCATCCTAATGAGAACAGATTTTTCTCTCAGCTATTAACGGTCATCATTGACTGCAATGCCTCAGCTTCAAAGTTACCCTATCTCCCACTGATTATTTTCTCTCAGAATGCTCATTGCATTCGGTCTTACTTTCTGCTAATAGTTTGATTTAACAAAAATAATGGCTTCATATATCTTGGGTGTCTTACATGGCATTCTTTATTTAAGGCCATATTATTATGCATGTCCTATGCATCCTATTGATGCCTGACTCAAATCACACCATTCCATTGAGAGCAAAGACTTTCTGCTTTGGTTTTCTTTTAGAAAGAAAAATACAGTTTACTCAAAAATATAAATTTCATCATCAGTAGATTTGTTCTTATGAATAACAATACAGAGAAAAATATTGAATTCACTTTATGAATAGAGACAGAAGAAAAACTTAGCTGCTACATTTTATCCTGTGAGGGACTTTACAAAGGCAAATGCAAGGGATTTTATTTCATAACAAGTATTTATAAACAATAATAATGGGTACACTTTCGTTTTAGGCCCCGAAGGCTTTTATCCCTTCAAATTTTTTTAAAATAGCCTTAATTCCGTACAAATGTATATGCTGAACTCAAATCAATAATAATTTATTGAAGAAACCTACCTTTATTGATGTTAACGACCAGAAAAAAAAAATCGAACTTCATCTTGCTCTTTTTGTAACCCACTACTGTCACACAGACAAGTTATTAACTGCTGAATGACTTTTGGCATAGGAAACAAATTTCGGCCTATTTACTTCTTTTAAAGAAATTTTGGCCTATTTACTTCCTGTACTGAAATTAATATGCAAATTTTTTTTTTCGGTACTCAATTTCAGCAGAAAGTTGCATGTTTTTGTGTGTGTGTGTTTTTTTATTTTTTTACTTAATTTTTTCCAATGAAGGTTAACTTTCAAATATATGAAAGTATAGAAATTTTTTTTTTCCTTAAAGGGGGGGGGACTTAATTTCAGAAGAAAGTTAACTTTCAAATATATAAAAATAAGTGATAAATGTAGTTTTTGGTGATCATGGTCCTACAGTTTTGTGTCTATGTGCTGTTATAGTGAAAGGAATATTGTCAGTATGAATGGCTCAGTGGAAGAGACTAGCTAGGTTTAGTTTAAGACAAGCAATGACCTGACCTTTCCCCTCCCCCACTTTAGCCCTTGTGACACATTTGTATATTTTTGGCCAATAAATATTAAGATCAAAGTGTAGTATCTGTTATTATCAGTTTAATCTGATTCTTTCTCTTTAAATCTTCTGTTCTTTCTTTTCATTTTCTCACTGAAACCAACTAGTATCTTTTACTCTCTTTTCATGCAATTTAAAAGGATAGTCCATTATTTATGAGGTATTTGCAGAGTGTAACACTTGTGTTAACTAATAAATGAGGTAAAGACAAACACAATTACAATAGGATTCTGGAGTTTACATTGGGTGCTAATGAGTTAAATATTTTCAGCTACATCATAGCCGTTGTATTTTTCATTTGAAAATATAGTTATATTACTGTATTTAATTTTCTAATATTTTAGCCAAGACTTTTTCCTTTTTTTTTAAATACAGTATTTACATATATCAATATAATTAAATGCTTTTGATGAAAATACATTTTTCTTAATACTCCCTGCTGAAGTGGGGTTGATTTAATATGTAATCAGATTGGGTATTACAAACAATTTCATGGATGAAGTATTAAGTTTGTCGAACCATGAGTTGGCCAAAGTGTTTTGCTCAAGGACTCCCCAGGTTGTTTATTGCCAGGGGGTGCATGTTAAGGTGCTGGCAACTGACAGTGTTCTGACAAATGGATCATTTCCTGCATGTTACTTTTGTTTGTTTATAATAAACTTAATTGTGAACCCAGATATGCAGAAAATTTTCTGTCAGTTGAAAGATCTTTCTTTATTGGAGCAACAAATGAGGTTGCTTGGTTAAGGTAGGAAATAAATGGCTTCACTTATGAGGCAAATTTTTTGTCTGTTCAGCCGCAAAGCTGAAAACATCTATATGCAGATAGGCAATAAAATGGTTGGTTTTACCTTGCTCTGCCTCGTCTGGCACATTTTCTTTTTAATTCTTTAATTCCAAGGAAGGTAATAAAGCCACTAAGATGCAAGTAGTTACTGAGTGTGAAAGAATATGAGAAAAATATCACTAAGGGCAATAAAAGAACAGGAATTAAGAAGGTAAAAGATGATGATTAATCTTCAAAAATTTAAATGCAATATCAGAGTTAACTGATAAGCAAGAAGCCAAAAGAGAGTTGCATGAGCAAGAAGTTGAAAAAGAAAAGAAATTAGCGTAGAACTTATTACATCTAGCCATGAGACCGCACTTAAAAGCATAAAGTCAAGGCATAATCAAGGAAATTTCTTCAGAACAATTATCATAAAAATATTCATAGAAAAGGCACAGGAAAGCTGCGTCACAGCAGTGTTAAAGTAAAACTGGAGCTGAGATGCCATGTCAAGACAAGTAATATTGCTAATTCTTCTTCGTATTTTATCAAGAATCTCTAAATATATGGTAGAAGTACTAGACATGGCAGCAATATTCTAAGCATAGATGAATAGTAGACTCAGATAGTTAAGATAGATTCAGGCAAGAAAAACTGTCATGGCACAGTGAACTAACCTTCCTACTAGTAGACTATGCAATTGGTTCAATATAATCTTTCAACTCAAGTGGAGTAGATAGACTAAACTATCGCCTGGTTCACCTCCACCCACGTCTATTGAACAGGTGAAGAGGCTCATTCCTTGTTCCCTGCTTAGGATGTGGTTTCCGGTTTTCTCTTCTCCATTCTTTTCACTCTTTTATTTATTTATTTATTTTTTTCCTCAATTGGAGTAGATAGGCTAAACTATCGCCCGGTCACACTCCACCCACGTCTATTGAACAGGTGAAGAGGCTCATTCCTTGTTCCCTGCTTAGGATGTGGTTTCCGGTTTTCTCTTCTCCATTCTTTTCACTCTTTTATTTATTTATTTATTTTTTTCCTCAATTGGAGTAGATAGGCTAAACTATCGCCCGGTCACACCTCCACCCACGTCTATTGAACAGGTAAGAGGCTCATTCCTTGTTCCCTGCTTAGGATGTGGTTTCCGGTTTTCTCTTCTCCATTCTTTTCACTCTTTTATTTATTTATTTATTTATTTTTTTCCTCAATTGGAGTAGATAGACTAAACTATCGCCCGGTTCACACTCCACCCACGTCTATTGAACGGGTGAAGAGGCTCATCCCTTGTTCTTTGCTTAGGATGTGGTTTCCGGCTTTCTCTTCTCTTTTCACTCTTACATAGCCCCCTGCACTTCAGTGGCATTACCGCCTTGCTCGGGGTGATATGATTGAATAAAAAAACTTCATGTCTGCAGAAAACATTAGCGTGGAGGTTAGCATCAGGCAGAAAGAATCCTCTAGGACAATTATAAAAATAATTTTGTTTTAAAATTGTTAAACTTAGCAAGCTATTCCTTGCCTTAATAGATTAGAGATCATTTTTTAGATCAGCTTCCAATTGGTTGCCATCTGAAGGCAACAGAACCCAGTTGGCTCAACTATTTCACTCCTAACTAGAAGAGAAGAGATGGCATCAAACTTTCCCCAAAGGTATTTATGCAAAAAGCAAGTGCTAGGTTATAAAACAAAAAAGTGTTTCCATGATATGTTATTATTGTTAACATATTAGGTACACTTCCTAACTGCTGCCTGTAACAAAATAGTTGCATGTCTTAGATGTAATGGAATCTTCTGAAGAGGTCAAAACACTATGAAAGTATAAAAATACTCTTTTATCGAAATTTTTTCTTTTTTCTTTTTAATCATATCACCCCAAGCAAGGCGATAACGCCACTGATGCGCAGGGGGCTACGTAAGAGTAAAAAGATTGGAAAAGAGAAAACCGGAAACTGCATCCTAAACAGGAAACAAGGGATGAGCCTCTTCACCTGTTCAATAGATGTGGGTGGAGTGTGAACCGAGCGATAGTTTAGTCTATCTACTCCAATTGGAAAAAAAAAATAAAATAAAAGTGAAAAGACTTGAAAAGGGAAAACCAGAAACCGCATCCTAAACAGGAAACAAGGGATGAGCCTCTTCACCTGTTCAATAGATGTACATTTTTGAAGGAAAATATTACCAACAATACATTTTTGAAAAAAAAATTATTGCCATAATACATTTTTGAATGAAAAAAAAATTCTCAGCAAAACATTTTTGAAGACAAAACTAGAAGACATTCTCAGTTTTTTAAATAAAAAAGAATAAAAACAAAAAAATTTCATTAATATCTGACTAAATCAACCTTTTCACTATAACTGAAAATTTAAAAAAATACTTTAAAAACCCCATCTTTTTGGCATTATGTCACCCACAGAGGTTGATATGCCGTTAAACAAAACTCGAACTCAACTCAGTCCCAGTCTGTTTTGCTATGAAGTCAGAATGCTACATTTATTAATTTAAATCCATTCTTGTGTGTCAACACCAATTACTACTTTGTGAACCTTTTGCCTTATTACTGCTGCCTTGCCTTGCTGACTCAATATAGTTTTTTGCCCTGATCTTTTCATTTTTCATTATTTTTTTATTACAAACTTTATAAATTCTGTTTGTTTGGACAGTTCTGCTATTTACATTTAACTGTGGCCACTTTACAAATTTCTTTTATGTGCCATGGCCATTTAGAATGAGGACAATCATGGGTCTACCCTACTTCCTGTTCTTCGTAACTCTTAACAGTGTTTATCTTTTTGCTATCTCCCCTAATCTGTCAACCATTTAAAAAAAAGCTTATTAAATAGGTTATTCACTGCTTTCTTCTGTTTCTTAATATGCCTTGTAAGTACCAAATCTTCCAAACTGTCTTTCCACATTGTGCCCTTGAAATTTCAACTTTTTCTGATTCTAAGTATAAGTGTCCTTTTTGTTTCAATTTTGCCTAAAACTTTGTTGTTACTCAAATATCCAATGTATGTTCAGCATCCTTCTGTCAAACCATGTTTCTGTTGCTTCAGGTCTCTTCTTCATCTGTGAGGAAATTGTTTAGCATTTACTGCCATAGGAAGGCTGACATTACATAACGGTCCAGTACTCTTTCCTAAGGATGTGCGTTGTGGTGCAGTGGATATCGGCTCGGAACGAGAAATCGGGGAGCCGACTTCAAATTCCAGTTGAATTTATTGCATTCACTTACGTGCAAATACCCTTGGGAAAGGTATTAATCCATCTCTTCCTTCCAGTTATGGGTTAAATAACAGGACAGATTGGGTTCTATAGCCTTGGCTGGCAACCAGTCTACCGCAGAAAGCAATGGCAACCTACTGCTGGATAATCTTCTGCCCAGTCAGTCATGTCTCTTTCGAGACATGATCGCCCAAGTGTGTTTCATATATGGCACTTAACTGACTGACTGACTCTTTCCTATGGTTTCTAATGAAATTAGAAATTTATCGATACTTTACTTAACATTTAGAAGACATCTTTTGCTATCCCAATGCACCTTCGGATCTTGGTGTCACAGTTTCCTCAACTTGGTTGTTATTACATGAAAAAATGCGCAAATACAAAGTAATATTCTTAAGATCATATTAAACCTGGAAAAGAACAGGACAAGTTATTAAATCTGGAAAAGTAAAGGACAAGAGATTCTAGTGAAATTTTTTGAATTTTTTTATTTTTCATAATTGTGTTGCCCCAAGCAAGGCATTTTACTGCCACTGTTGTGCAGGGAGTTACATAGGAGGAATGTCATGAGAAGTGATAGGTTGCAGGGGGAATCAGGAAGAGAGTACTGATGAGAGCATGTAGAAAAGCATAAAAAAAGAGAAATTTTCTTACTTAAAATATTGCATTCAAATTTTAATTTTAGCTGCAATAATTTAATTAAGAAATTTCTTATTTGCTATTTCACTAGAATATCTTCTCCTTTACTTTTCCAGGTTTAATATAATCTTAAGAATATTAATTTTCATGTAATCCATGATTTTTCCAAGCATTGCTATTAATTTAATATAAATTTAAAGCTGAAAACTGCATTAAAAAATATTAAAAAGAAAAAATTTATATGCAGTTGATTAAAAAAAAACAATAAAAAATTAATTATTTATAATTAGCTCTGATAATCAATTCTGATAAAATAAGTGATAAGCAAAGTTTGATTGACAAAAATGATAAGATATCATTAGAATTTAAATGTTGAAAATTGCATAAAACAATATTAAACAGAAAAAAGTTAAAAAAAGAATAAGATTTATTATTAGAAGTGTTAGTCTCCCTTTTCGAACTTTACATACTTTGATGTAACATTTTTTGCTGAACCAAAATTCAAAAAATTTTGTTTTCAAAATGTAGCTGAAGAAGTGTTCTATCTAACTCTGTGAACTGTTTGAAATTTGGTTGAGAACTGAATTAGTGGTGAAGCTTGAAAGCTGCCAAGATTCATTCAATGTCGTGCTTAAGAATATCTTCAATTATTGCCATGGTTGAATGATATTTATAACATTTCAAATGTTGTAGCATTTGACCTTTAGGTGCTTTTTTTTTTCTTTTGATATTGTTCACTAAGTACAAGACCTGAGTTTTACTCAAGTTTGATGGTTGCAATGGTGTAGAGGGTGGGAACAAAGCATGCATATTACAGGGTACAATGGCTCATTTGTCCTATTTTTATTTTCACTCATGAATGTAATTTGTTTTTGATTTTTATCAACTGCACATTATACTAGTGTCAGTTGGGCACCATCTGCGAGAAAAAGAGCACCATGCTGCAATTCACTCTGCCAGAAATTTGAAAATGGCCTGCTGTTCTACTTGGCATTCATGCTAGAAGATCCAATACAAACATTTGAGTTGTCTATATGAGGTCGGTGCAGAGGATTCAGAAAGGGTTTGATGTGTCTAATGGTGATTACAAAGGTGTTTAGAGTGATCACAAGTGATAGCGACATGATGCTTCCATTCATCATCCTCAATATTGAAGCCTACATCAAGTGCCTTGAGAAGGTAGTGCTGTTCTGGCTGAAGAAGGTGGTTGATGAAAGACTCTATGCCTGGCAACAGGACTCTGCACCATGCCATGTAAGCGAGATAATTTCTGTAACTACATCATCCTTTACATCTGGCCCCCTAATTCCCCAGACTGCAACCCCCTTAATTATTATGTGGAGTGCAGTTGAATGAGTGACCAACAAAATTCCTTTTATACCAAAGATGAGCTGAAGGCAAAGATTATGGCAGCATTTACCAACTTAAACAAGGAGACTGCTTAGAAGAATTGCAAGAGATTCTGATTGTAGCCAATGGCAATTTTATTGAATAAATTTACTCTTTAGTATTTCAAGATATTTTTTGTAATTTGGGTAAATATATCTGTTAAATTGAGAAATCAGTGTTATTTTCATTTTTGCACAATTTAGATGATAATTCATCCATCACACCCTGTGTATATATATATATATATATATATATATATATATATATATATAAAACAGTTAACCCTCAACTTGAAGTTGGTCCTGGGTATGACCGTAAACTGCATCCAGCAGCAAGG
The DNA here is from genome assembly GCA_037127315.1 of Ascarosepion bandense. Lineage (NCBI taxonomy): Eukaryota > Metazoa > Mollusca > Cephalopoda > Sepiida > Sepiidae > Ascarosepion > Ascarosepion bandense. The sequence continues at coordinate 233,685 of JBBBDQ010029430.1, forward strand.
CCTCTGATTGGGAGGTTGTGAGGAGCATGGAACCACCTCTTAATTTGCTGTTGTTCCCAGGTCCACCCTGACCCAGAGTGGTAGCACCTGTTAGGGTTCCATCTATGGGTAAATAGTCAACCCCTTTACCAACAAAACAGTTTTGAATGAAAAATATGTAATTAACAAAACTTTTTTGAATGAAAAATATGTAACCAACAAAACTTTTTTGAATGAAAAATATATTACCAACAAAACTTTTTTGAATGAAACTACTTTAAGATGATTAAACCATATTAAAAAAAAATGTGATCCCAATTTTCAAAGACTAACCCTTAAATGAACAAAATGGTTGATGGGTCGTTAAACTTAAACCAAACCTAACCAACTTGAAGTGGTTGAGAGTGTAGTGTCAGGTAAGCATCTCCTTGGGAGTCCATTTCATGTTGTAACAGTTCTGGGAAAGAAGCTGTCAGTTTATTGTACTTGAAAACCTTAGAATATTGAATGGAATACTTTATTAAATTCTCAGGAACAGATTGCTCTTATTCTAATATCTTTACTTCAGGAATATTTCATATCAGTTAGTAATCACCAGGTTTATTGAGGTTAGTGTTGCTTGTCTTTTTCTTTCCTTGAACCATAGTATCTGTCCAAGCCTAGTGGATTAAAACACTATTTTTATACTATTATTTATCCATTACAAGGCTCAAATGCCATTCAAGATAGAGGGTTACTAAATAAAGTTTTTGTAAGGTCATACAGCAAATGTAAAGCAAGAGGTGCATATTATACGAATAGATAGGAGTTGATGATTTGAAGTGTTTAAGATTGTAGGAATTCACATGATAAAGAATCTTCTGCTATGATGAATATTTTGATGAAATAGTCATAAAAACAACAAGAATAAAGACAATAGTCTAACTAATGTATGCAATAATGATGAAGCATATTTTCCTTTTTTGAGACTTTCTTTAATGTTTTTAGTTTCAATAAACATACTGAGTGATTTTTTTTTTTTAATTTTACTATTGTTCACTCAAGATTGTAGTGATCAGGGAAGCATTCTCTCAGGAGTTCATTTCACAATGGAGCAGGTCTGGGGAAGAAGCTGTCTGAGTGGACCTTCCTCCTCACTAATAGAATATGAAGGGAATGAGGATGAGTCAGTTTGGTGTATGTGGCATGATAGGTTCTAGCTGTGAATGTTTGAAATGGTGGAAACAAGGATTTATTTCATCTGAACCTCTGCCATAAAAAATAATGAGTAGCAAGGGTCTGACAATGTTTTCTTTATGGGAAAGGGGCTGTAGAGAGGAAAACCGTTCATCACTCACAAGGCCAAAGAAATGCTTTTGAATTCTGTCAAGTCTGGAAAGTGAGAAATACAAACTCTAGCTCAGATGTTGTAGCAATATTGTGTTTTTAGTCCGGTCTGGTTCTTGTAAAGATTAAAACATTAAAAACATCTCTCGTTTTTCATTTTTCATAATCATTTCACCCCAAGCAAGGCAATAAAACTGGTGGGATGAAAGGGATTGCTGAGTGTTAGAGAATGGGAATAAAACTATTATTAAGGAGAGAGGACAATAAAAGAACAAAAATAGAGATTGATGATGCATTTAAATTTTTGAAGACCAAGCTTGACTGGGAAGCAAGAAGTCGAAAGTTTTACAAGCAAAGGTGTGATGAAAACAACTGTTAGAATAGAACTTACAGTTACATCAAAAATAATGTGACATTGCTATCACTCTAGTCAGTCAGTTAAGTGCCATATGTGATACACGCTTTGGGCGAAAAAGACATGACTGACTGGGTAGAAAGTTATCCCGCAGTAGGTTGCCATTGCTTTCTGCGGTAGACTGGTTGTTCATATGTGAATGCAAGGAATTCAACTGGAATTTGAACTCGGCACCCCTGATTTGTCATTACGAGTTGATATCCACTGTACTACAATGCATTGTGCTTAAATTCATGAAATATTGGTACCATAGAAGAAAGTCCATCAGATCAATTACTATGAAAAGAATTCATAGAAAAGACATTGGGAAAGCTACATTACGGCAGTGGGAAAGGAACTGAAGCTGAGATTTCAGGTCAGAACCAGTAACATTGCAGATTCTTTCAATATTTATCAAGAATTTCTAAATATATACCAGGAGCACCAGTCCAGATATAACAGCGATATTTAATATCTGGTTCTTTTGCAGTTCTGAGTTCAATCTCTGGGTTTGGTAGTGCTGAAAAATCATCTACTGATTTAGTGAAACAACTTTATTATAAATTGAAAAAAATAAAAAAAATAAAAATAAGATAACAGACAAAAATTATCAAAAAATTGCTTAAAATCTGAACTTGTAGTGGGATAGCAAAAGATACTTTCCAGACACTAAGTATTAAGAAACGGAAAAATTTCATTAGAAATAAAGTAATATAATATCGATCATCCTATATGAATATTGGATAATATTCTCACAGATGAAAAGAAAACTGAACAGAATTCTGGTTCTACAGAAGAATGCTGAGAATTCTATGGATGGAATGCATAAGCAATAAAGACATCTTCATGGAAACAAAATACTTATGCTCAGAATCAGAAAGAGACAATTGAAATTTCTTGTACACATTGCTTAGAGAATTCAAAACTCACAGGACTTATTGAAGAAAAAAGAGACAATAAGAGAGTATTGGCCTCCCACCTCATCAGTTTGTGTGAATAAATAGTAGAACTGGAGATTGAATGGATATCAAAAAGGACAAATGTTACTCAAACCTGCAATTATGGAGAGCTGTGATAGCCCACTACCTGAAGAGGCATGGCACATAGTTGAAACTTGATCAGAGAATTTGTCAAATTACACAAAGCACTGTCAACCATTATTATTAATTATTGTTATAAATTTAAGTAACTCTGATGAAAGACATTGATCTGAAATTTGTAAATATTTTCAATTTTAATTTGTCTCAGATTAATATTCTGAATCTTTCTTGAACTTTCATTTTCATCTCAACAATTGCCACTATGAATGCAAATGCTGATGGACTATTTTTTTTCTAATTTAGTTTATATATTGTTGATTTTTTTCTATTGTTTTATTTTGTGTTTTTAAATCTTGTCTTTTATTTCATTTCAGGTCAGTTGGTTTTAATTACTTTTGGTTAAAGATTTTAACAGGTCAGTTTGTCTTTTTCCCTTTATTTTCTTTGTAGTTTTCTCTTTATTTTCTTTGTCGTTTTCCCTTTATTTTCTTTGTCTTTGTCTCTTTATTTTCTTTGTCTTTGTCTCTTTATTTTCTTTGTCTTTGTCTCTTTATTTTCTTTGTCTTTGTCTCTTTATTTTCTTTGTCTTTGTCTTTTTATTTTCTTTATCTTTTTCCCTTTATTTTCTTTGCCTTTTTCCCTTCATTTTCTTTGTCCTTTTCCCTTCATTTTCTTTGTCCTTTTCTCTTCAATTTCTTTGTCCTTTTCTCTTCAATTTCTTTGTCCTTTTCTCTTCATTTTCTTTGTCTTTGTCTCTTCATTTTCTTTGTCTTTGTCTCTTTATTTTCTTTGTCTTTGTCTCTTTATTTTCTTTGTCTTTTTCCCTTCATTTTCTTTGTCTTTTTCCCTTCATTTTCTTTGTCTTTTTCCCTTCATTTTCTTTGTCCTTTTCCCTTCATTTTCTTTGTCCTTTTCTCTTCATTTTCTTTGTCTTTTTCCCTTCATTTTCTTTGTCTTTTTCCCTTCATTTTCTTTGTCTTTGTCTCTTCATTTTCTTTGTCTTTGTCTCTTTATTTTCTTTGTCTTTGTCTCTTTATTTTCTTTGTCTTTGTCTCTTTATTTTCTTTGTCTTTGTCTCTTTATTTTCTTTGTCTTTTTCCCTTCATTTTCTTTGTCTTTTTCCCTTCATTTTCTTTGTCTTTTTCCCTTCATTTTCTTTGTCCTTTTCCCTTCATTTTCTTTGTCCTTTTCCCTTCATTTTCTTTGTCTTTGTCTCTTTATTTTCTTTGTCTTTGTCTCTTTATTTTCTTTGTCTTTGTCTCTTTATTTTCTTTGTCTTTGTCTCTTTATTTTCTTTGTCTTTTTCCCTTCATTTTCTTTGTCTTTTTCCCTTCATTTTCTTTGTCTTTTTCCCTTCATTTTCTTTGTCTTTTTCCCTTCATTTTCTTTGTCTTTTTCCCTTCATTTTCTTTGTCTTTTTCCCTTCATTTTCTTTGTCTTATTTTTTGGGTCATTATTCTGTGTCTTTTTTCTCTCTATATTTGTTTTTTTAGTTTATTTTCTGTTGTATATTCTTTGTTTATTTTCTGTTTATATTCTTTGTTTATTTTCCTGTCTATATTCTATTTTTATCTTTCTATTTTATGTTTTTGTTGTTCTTTCTCTTTTCTTGTTTTTCCTCTTTTCTTTATCTTTCTTCTGTTAAGATTACTTTGTCTTTTTTCTCTCTTTATTTCTGTTTTTTCTTTTCCTCCCATTTCTCTCATTTCAAATAAAAATTTCTTAGCACTCATAAACAGTATTTTCTGACTATGCATATCTTATTGATAAAAATTCTATCACAAAAATGAAGAAATTAGATATTTACAGAAAAAAAAAACCCAAATATTAATATTTAAACTCCCACCCATAATATAAGGTAACATTTTTTGTTTATTTTATGTAATGCTAATCTTCAATAATTTAATAAAATAACAAAAATATCTAAACTTATTTATAAATGGAACTTTGTCTGTGTGTGTTACCTATAGACTCCAAAATGGCTGAACCAATTTTCTTGAAAATTTACACAGTTGTACCATAAGCGTCTGCGAGTGTTCTTAGCTAGGTTTTGTGTCGAGGTACCCCCGATAAATATTGAAAATTGAAAAAAATCGTGTTATAGAAGGACTGGTCCGATTTGAATCAAATTTGATACATTCATAGACAAAGACATAAGAAATGATATTCAGAAGTTTCAAGGTTGCAGTTCTTATAATAGTGTAGAAAATCAATAATATATATATATATATATATATATATAGATATAGATATAAAAAGGGCAAGATGTTTATGTGTGTGTCTGTTTATCTGTCTGTATGTCCTTTATACAAATCCACAATTTTTATCCGATTCTCACTGAACTTCACACAAATATTCTTTAGGCTGAGTCTGAGCTCCAGGACCATGGATTAGTTTTAAAGCTTTCATTACACCCGAGCAACGCCGGGCTATACTGCTAGTAACTGTTAAATACACCCAGTTAAACTGCTTTTTTATGAGTTTATGCTAATGATATAAGTATTCATAGTTGGAAAAAATGATCTTGTGAACAAAAAATCAACATCTTCTACCAAGTGTTCTGAGAAATATGACTCAAGATAAACCTTTCCAAAACAGAAACTATGATTTTGAAGAAAAGCAGTGATGATACATATCCTAAACTCATCATAACAATTCAGGATATAGAATTAGTGAATACTAAACACTTCAGATGCCTTGATATAGAGATATATATAGATATATATAGATAAGTTATAACAAATTTAATATAGGAGAGAAGGAAAATTAAAAAAATTTAACAGGCTGTGCCAAAGGTAGTTTTACCCAATATCACAAATTGCTACAAAACCAAAATATCAGCCTACAAATTTTAGTGTTTTTTAGTGTTTCGTGTTTTTAAACAGCCTCGTCAGTTTGAGACTTTCATATGGATGTCATGCATGGTGCCAGACTCATTCAGAAATATCTAAACTGTTAGTTGTATACAACTGCTTTCTAAGATCAATGGTGAAAAAAACGCTTTAAATGAATGAATGAAGCCTGAGGGTTTTAGCAAAGATCATATTTTTTCAAACATTTTTGACTGATGAAGCAGAATTTACAAAAAACTGTACCAATTAATAGAAACCAAATCACTTAGGACTACCAACAGCTGCAACAGCTAAAATGGTTAGCACATGTAACTTAAAGAGAAAATAATGACATAATCAAGATGTTGACATCCCACAGTATTTCAAACTAAAGGTTAGTAAGAAAGGAAGTGAACTAACAGTTTGTGAACTTTGGAAACCTTCGAATATTGTGGACTGGCGCTACAGAATCCCAAACAAAGAACTGTGCCAAATCACAGAAACCAACATCACTTGAGGACTACCAACAGCACCAATAGCTAAAATAGATAAAACGTGTAATTTGAAGAAAAAATAATGACATAATCAAGATGTTGATATTCTGAACTACTTCAAGAAACGGTTATGAAAAAAAATTACCATCAATATTGGAAAGAGTGATAACGGGTACTAGACTTGAAAAACCTATTTTCTTGAAAATTGTTTGGAGCAAAATATTTAGAAATTTCAACTAAAAGCAGTATTGGCTGCTCGATCAATGAATGCCAAATGTTTTCTTGTAAGGAAATGGTTAATATTACCCTTACCATTTTTTTTTATTTCGTTGTTGACATGGATACTAAGGGAAAGTTGTCTTATGTAACTTATGTTTCATCAAATTTGATACATTAATTTCACTGAAGTGGAATAAAAGACTTTAAGAAATAAGCAATTTTTTGTTGTTTTTATTTCCGAGTACTTTTTGCAGTGAAAAAATCTATTCAGGTGATTTATAATTAGATAATTGCATTCATTTCAGATTTAATTGACTAATTATGCAAAATAATTAAATATTTTTTATCCCTGACAGAAGTCTAATGTTTTACATGATTACTGCGATATATTTTGTACAAAGAGTGAATTAAAGATGACAGCCAAAGCTGAAATATTGATATAAAACTAACAGCCAGAACAAATTGAATGCATTCATAAAAATTAATTTTCGAAAATCAAATTTTTTTTTATGCTTTTTGGCTCAATTGAATGGAGCTGAAGTTGAATAAATTATTTCAAAGCTTAAGAAACTATTGCTTGAAATTGGATCTTACTTTCATAACCTGATGCAGAAAATAGATTAGCTTAAATAATAATCATAATAAATTTGTGGATTTTATCAAATTACACAAAAAAACACTTTTAAAATTTGTAATTCAAAGAAACCTTTTTCTTTATTTTCATATTGGCTGAATAATCCCATAATAGAAACATTTCTGGTTCAGTTTATGCTAATTGGCACATTAAATCTTGCTATATTTTCACTGATGGAAAAAAAAGTCAAAATAAAACAATTTGGTATTCCTAGCAAGAGAAAAAAAATGAAAAATTGAATGGTTATCTAAAATGAACATTGACAATTGAAGTTTAAGAACGATTATCTCATATTTAAATAAATGAATAAAACAACTGACATTTTTGTCAGTTCTCAGCAAAAACCTAATGTTCATAATTTTTTAAGTATAGAATGCTAAAAGGAAAAAAATTATGAAATTTAATCAAAAACCAAACTAGTTACATTCAATCATCTCTGATCAGACCCCGAAATATCACTAATCTTGATGAAGGGAGGCCAGGAGACCCTCTGTTTTTGAGTCCCTATTTAGACTTAAACTCAGCCCAGACCTTAAATGAAACTTGTACATACGATCCATTGCTAAAGATGCTGCAAAAATGGTCGTTTCCCTGTACTCCTCCAGTAAGTACCTGACTCTTCCTGTTATCCTCTACATTTACAAGAGCCAAATCAGGCCTAAAATGAAACTCGCACATACGATCCATCACTAAATATACTGGGAAAATGGTCAGTTCCTTGTATCGTTTTAGAAAGTACCTAACACCCACCACCGCTATCCTCTACCTTTACAAGAGCCAGATCAGGCCTAAAATGAAGCACATACATATGAACCGTCACTAAAGTCAGTCAGTTAAGTGCCATACGTGATACACGCTTGGGCGATCATGTCTCGAAAGAGACATGACTGACTGGGCAGAAGATTATCCCGCAGTAGGTTGCCATTTCTTTTTGCGGTAGACTGGTTGCCAGCCAAGGCTATAGAACCCAATCTGTCCTGTTATTTAACCTATAACTGGAAGGAAGAGACGGATTAATACCTTTCCCAAGGGTATTTGCGTGTAAGTGAATACAATGGATTCAACTGGAATTCGAACTCGGTTCCCCGGTTTCTCGTTCCAAGCCGATATCCACTGTACCACAACGCACATCACTAAAGATTCTGGAAAAATGGTCGGTTTCCTGTACCGCTCCAGTAAGTACCTAACTCTCTCTACATTTACAAGAGCCAGATCGGGCCTAAAATGAAACTCGTATATACGATCTATCACTAAAGATGCTAGAAAAATGGTCAGTTCCCTGTACCACTCTAGTAAGTATCTGCCTTTCTCTGCTAACCTCTACCTTTACAAGAGCCAAATCAGGCTGGAGTAATGCTGCTATATTTGGGAAGGAGCTGCTCAGCAGTGCTCAGTCTTCACCTTCCAGTCTCAAGAATCCAAAAGCATCTCCACATCCTTGTGGGTGATGAATTAATTTCAACCCTTTGACCTCTTTCTCACAAATGAAATATAACGAGCCTCTTGCTGCTATATCAATATTTCTGTGGAAAGTGCTAAAACAAACTAGATTCCTTAGTTCTTCCCGTTCTAACCGACACGTTTAAGACCTGCCATGCTATACATACTTTAGCAAATCACTCCTATTTCTTGTGTTACATTGGTGAGATGTGAGGTACAGTTAAGCTTCCTGTAAACTGATGCTCTGTGGAACTAACTCCCAAGAGGATGTTTTCCTAATCACTAGAAACTTCATAAAATTCTGTAGACAGGCAAGAAACTCCATTCATGGTATTTATTTGGGATATAATTTCATCAATTTGATCTTAGGGAATGAAAACATTGCATCTGAATTTTCTTCTCAAATAGTTTTATTTAATAAGGATCACTATCTCTTAAGTTGTAGAACTACTTAAATAAACAGGTCCACTCATAAAATGTAGGGGAAATTCTATTTTATAGATTAGCACTCTTTTAGGTCTTTCTTTTTGTAGGCTGTGACACTTTTCAGAAAAACAGTCAATTTGTTAATGATTTAGAAGCAGGTAAGCCGTATCAATGTGTCAAATCAACCTCTGACTTTTAAGAGTTGTACGAAAACAAACGTTTTGTTTTTATAGAGGCGAGTTACAAAAAGAAATTCTCTTCAATAACAAACAAATGGATTTTTGTAAGTAAAGATGAAAAATTTACATAAATGAATAAAATTTTTTTACTAGTTTATACTTAATTTAAGATACATAATTATGAACCTCAAAAAGTATGTGTGGATTTTTTCCAAAAATACCATTAACAAGTCAAAAAAAAAAAAAAAAATCAATGACGTTAATACTAAGTTTCTATCTTGATATTTGTAAATAACAAGTGACTTTTATCCTAAGGCCAATAACTCTTCAAAGTCAGGAATCGATTTTTACTGGAAAGAGTAAAAAGAGTACCCCTTATATATATATATATATATATATATATATATTTCAATTTTGATAAGTGTTTCAGCCATAAGAAAAGTAAAGAACGTTAATTTACAAAAAAAAAAAATTCTGAATTGTTTATCCTTTTTTTGTAATGAGTAGGTAGACCCGTCTATAAAACTTTCAGTAGTCCCAAGCGGTAAAACGGGGCGGGGGCAAGTGCCAAGACCCCCTCCCCAGAATTTTGGCTGCCACCCTCAATTTTTATAAGTTTCAAAGTAAACCTTTTTGAGATTGAGAAAAAGGGGCATGAATAGATTCAGAGAATTAGAACTCTACTATGAATTAAAAGTTATTCCGTTTAAAATTTAGTGAAGCAACATACTCTCAAAAAGTTGTGTAATGATTACACTATAATCATTTATTCCACTGTAATCATTTACACTGTAATAATGGTTAGTTTGAAAATGAAGACGCTGGCTTGGGTTTGCCTCCACCTTTCAAGAAAAATCTCGGTCCCTAAAGTGGGCCTCCCGCTCACTTTCAGAGTTCCACAATTGCCACTGGCTTCCAAGTAATGCTGTCAAAAATTTTAAATTATTCTAGGTACCTTCACTAGCTAAAAAAAAAAAAAAAAAGAACTAAAAAAACAGCATAGCATGAAGAAAAAAAAAAGGCCACAAACTTAAAAACAAAGTTATTCCGTCAAAACGAAATATTTCTTTTCAGGAAAGGCCAAAGTATTTTTAATTATTCTTAAAAGTTTTTAATCCTTTCTAACACGTTCGAAAATAGATAGACGAGAGTTCATGACTTTTTTTTTTTTCGTTTACCATCTTCAAACGTGAGTGGGAAAATTGTTAAATTCAATTAACTTTGTTTACTCCTCTCTTCCAGGAAGGGTTTTTTTGTAAGAAGAGAAAAACAACGAAAAATATCGGCATTTGAAATAGTGTGAGGAACAGAAAAAGGAAAGGCTAAAGCTAAAATTATAGACTTAACTCTTTTGGGTTTTAAAATTATGAGTGTTCATTTGCAAGGTGGTCTGGCACAAAGACAAAAAAGTATATAGAGCACGCACTGAAAATTTTAATTATCAACGGCTTGCAAAATTAATTTGATTTTAACAACTTCTCTCTCTAGTCTAAATTGAAGTAGATTTTACTTTGGGACAGCCAAAAACAATACTAGTTAGAATAATAGTGATTTATTTAAGAAGTAAGATTATTTAAATTTAATTTTATGTACAAGTTACAAGTCATTGCTCTTCAGTCTTCTTGGTCACTTTGTGCGTACGCATGTTTTTTTTTTTTTAACTTTCACATTGTTGTTTGTATGTTAAATTCACCATTTACATTCATTTACGCATGCAACAGGGATAGTTTATATTTATTTGGGAATCATCAATTTCTCTGTTAGCGGCCTCATCTTCCTTCTAAAATTCCAATGGAGTCTGTCATAGCTTTGTCAGAGCAAGCAGTAATAGTTGAATAATCGTACACATGTCTATTTCCTCTTCCTCACGCTAGCACGTCTCTCCAAAGGGTCGATGTCTTTCCTTTCCTCCTCGTTTTGTACGCCTGTAAAACACTCCTTTCTTTACCAAAACATTCTGATCCTACCTCGCCTCTAAGCTTAGCCGCCATTTTAAGCCAATTATTACACCGCCAGACTTTCTCACATTTACACACACTTTTCTCAAACAAAGAGGATGAATGAATGAATTGAAAGCTGTTGAATTTGCAATCTGGTTTTCTCTCTTTCCCCTGCCTTAGTTTCCCCGCCTATATTTTATTCTTCTCCCTCCTGCCTGAAAGTTGTCTGGCTTGGCAGAATTTGCCCCACCCCTTGGCCTAGTACTTTTTTTTTCCACCATTCATCTGAACCCAGCACTTAAGCGTACGACTCACTAACGCTTGCTTTGTCAAGAAATCGTTGGATCGAAAAAAGAAAAAAAAAATTGTGTAATAAAATAAATTTGAAATAAATCATAAGATGACATTGTTTTTAACTGGACGGCACTTTCTTTTAAAAGGCTCAAGCAGAATTTCGCCTAATTTTCCTGAAATTATCATGATTTTTCAAAAATCTGTTTCATCATTTATTCTTTAGAATTTTATATTTTAAAAAAACAAAACTGTATTTAACAAAATAAAATTGCTAAACTTCAAACGAACCAGACAATAATATTATTTAGTATTTACGAATCGCAAATTAGATGTGGTACAAGGCTGAAACTATGGAGGACCAAGTGAGGACAATATTTGTGTAAAATTAAAAAAAAATATTAAGAAATGACTATTTTCTTTTCTAATCATTTCACCCCAAGCAATCATATCACTATGATTCAAGTAGTTGCTGGGAGTGAAAAAGATCAAGGGAGGAGAACGCACAAGAAAAGAACAAGTTTCAAAAAGACAGAAGATGGTGGTTGATGTTGCATTTAAAATTTTTGAAGATTTGAAGTAATAGGGAAGCAAGAAATGGGAAGAGAATTCCATGATTGATATATGCAAGAAAATAAACCATTAGAATAGAATTTACTGTTGAAGTAGCTAGATGTAAAACACATGTCTACATCTAGCTACTTCAACAGTAAACTGATAAGACTGAATTGTCAGTGTAGTAGTATGCTTAAGTTGATGCTGTTGATATATAAAATAGGAAAGAAATATATATTTTTTAAATACTTCTTGAATATAAATCACAGACTTTTATCTTATCAAACTTTGAATTATGGCACTTTGTGTCCTCTACATGTTTTGACTGACCTTTGAACCCCCTGATGAATATTCATGAACATTGTCCAATTTAAAATCTTTTATAAAACAATGACATCCTTGCTCTTGTATATAAGCATGTGCAAAAAAAAAAAAAATTCTTACATTTGCCTTGATAGAAATCATTCAGAGGATGAAACATGTCGGCTCATTTTTGAACTTGTCGTTTTTATTTATTTTGTCCCTATACTCTATCTGAAAATAATTTACATACAGGTTGCAATGGATAAATTGTTGTCTAAATTACACAAAAATGAAAATAACATTGACATGTCATTTTAAGATATATTTACAAAAGTTACGCAAAAATATCTTCAAATACTAAAGAGTAAATTTATTCAATAAAATTGCCATTGGCTACAACCACGGACTCAAGAAAAATTTATAATCTCGAGCCTCTTTTAAGAAGGGTCTCCTTGTTTAAGTTCAGGAATGCTCCCTTAATCCTTGCCTTCACTTCATCTGCAGTGGTGCAAGGAATTTTGTTGGTCTCTAGCTCAACTGCACTTCACATATAATTAAGAGAGTTGCAGTCTGGGGAGTTGGGTGGCCAGATGTATGATGTAATGTAGTTGCAGAAATTGTCTGACAGCCATGACTGGTTTCTCCTGCTTGTTTGGCATGTGGCTGAGTCCTGTTGCCAGACATAGTGTTTTCCAGCAGCCACCACTTGAGGCACTTGATGTAAGTCTCCATGTTGAGTATTAGGCCCTCAGCAACAAATTTTGGAGTTTTTTTGTTTTTGTTTTTTTTTGATCAGAATGATCATAGGGAGTTGTCTAAAGTGCCATACCATTGTCTAAAGTGCCATACCATTGTCTAAAGTGCCATACCATTGTCTAAAGTGCCATACCATTGTCTAAAGTGCCACACCATTGTCTAAAGTGCTATACCATTGTCTAAAGTGCCATACCATTGCAATAACCTTTAGACTCATCTAATTTTTTCCAAATTCTCTGAACTGTTCTTGGATTGGCACCCAAACATTTTGAAAGGCTTATATTGGAGCTTCTGGCGCAAATGCCAAACAGTACAGAACATTGTTTCAAAATTTATGGCCAAGGGAATTGCATCATGGTGCTCTTTTTTTCACAGATGGTGCCCAACTGACTCTACCATGCTTTGTAGTTGGCAAAATAAAAAAAAACAACACACATTTGCAAAATTAAAAAATATATAATGAAGATAATTTACCTATCACACCCTCTGTGTGTGTGTGTATATATATATATATATATATATATATATATATATATATATATATGTGCACACACACACACACATAAAAGTAAACCATATTCTCCTAGAAAAATGAAATGAATTGAATAAACAGATTTATTTTTTCATCATATTAAGAAGTCTTGAAGAATGTTTTCCATTTTTTCTGATATTTAAAAAGCAATTGTGTAAATCAAAACCCTTTTCCTTTGCCCATCTGTGCTACACTGTCTTCTCTTTGTGAGAATTGCGTATTAGTGAACTAATCATAATTAAAGGACTTCACTTGGTAGTTTTTCAGATATGGTAGTTTTTTTTTTCTTTTTTTTAATTAGATGATTAAAAATGTAATATTTTCACAGGAGTTGAACATTTTTGTAATTACAATAACAATGGAAATATTAAAAACTAATTAATAATAAAACGGTAGCAAAAATATATATATATATATTTTATAATTGTTTCACCCCAAGCAAGGCACTATTACCACTGGTGTGCAGGGGGTTAAAGTGAGAGGAGAGGGAAGAGAGAAAAAAAATTATAGAGTGATGTTGAAGGAAGGACATTGCACTTAAACTTTTGGAGATTGTAGCTGTGGAACTCCCTTCAGCAAATATGAAATAGTAAATAACAGTAAATTAATTATTGATTTTATTTTTTTTCTGATTCTGTTTTGTTTTTTGTTTTTTTATAAGTAACTGTATAGTGACTTTATTGCCATCCTGTACAGGAAACCCAAGACAAATACTATATACAAAAAATATAAAACTGAAAGACTAACTACATTTAAGCCCATCAACCACTCTTTCTACTGAACCTTTACCACCTGCATTATTAATATTACTTCTCTTACTACTGCATTCTTTTTCAAGGCCTCTCAATTGCAGTTGTTTTCTGTTGCCATAGCAGAATATGCCAACACAACTATGAAATTCACACATTGTTAAAAAATCAGTCACCTTCAGTGGCAGAATAATCCTTTTGTATAGCAAATGAAGTCACATACAGTGACAAAGGTTAACTATTTTCTAATTTATTGCAACAGTGACAAATTTCAATATGTTAAAAGTACCTGATAAATCTGTGATATTTATGTACCAAGTTAATTGGGTATGTTGTTTAAAAAAAAAGTATAAAGTTCATATGCTTTTTTAGCTACCCCTCTTCTTACATCCATTCATAGCTTTGATAAGTTAATGTTTTACGAATTTCTAACTCTGGCAATGTCATTATTTCAACCTTTTGAAAAAAAGACATATGTAATAAATCTTGAGAAGTAAAGTCAAACACATCAATTATGGATGGTCACAAAATTATACCCACTCGGTTGGCCTAAGGGGATTTTTACTTTATTTCATCGCAAGGAAGGCAGTAAAATAATGAATACACAAAAGGTTGTAGAAAACGAAAGAAACTGAGAAAATGTTATTGAGTAGAAAGTACAATAAAAGAACAGGTTTCAAAGAGACAAAATGAAACCTGACATTGTATTTTAACCCTGTATTATTAATATTACTTCCCTTTCTACTGCATTCTTTTTCAAGGCCTCTCAATTGCAATATCCTTATTGTTAATTTGTTTTCTGTTACCATAGCATGATATGACAACATATCTATGAAAATCAAACACATTGTTTTAGGAGCCGAGTTACCTTCAGTTGGCAGGATAAACATTTTGCAAATGAAGTCACATACAGAGTAATAAAGGTAAACTTTTGAAGATTGTAGTTGACAGGACAGCAAGTAACTGGAAGTGAGTTCCACAAGCAAGAAATGCGAATGAAGAAACTATTAGAATAGAACTTTCAACCATAAAAAAAGTCTTGACAACTATAAATTATCTTCAGTAAGATTCTACTAGAATTTTATCAATTATATTACTCTAGAAAAGAAAATTTGTTCAACA
The DNA here is from genome assembly GCA_037127315.1 of Ascarosepion bandense. NCBI lineage: Eukaryota > Metazoa > Mollusca > Cephalopoda > Sepiida > Sepiidae > Ascarosepion > Ascarosepion bandense. The sequence continues at coordinate 248,895 of JBBBDQ010029430.1, forward strand.
ATGACTTAATATCTCTATTGGTAGGGAAAGGAAAAAAAAAAGATATATGTAATAAATCTTGAGAAGTAAAGTCAAACACATCAATTATGGATGGTCACAAAATTATACCCACTCGGTTGGCCTATGGGGATTTTTACTTTATTTCATCGCAAGGAAGGCAGTAAAACAATGAATACACAAAAGGTTATAGAAAACGAAAGAAACTGAGAAAATGTTATTGAGTAGAAAGTACAATAAAAGTACAGGTTTCAAAGAGACAAAATGAAACCTGACATTGTATTTTAACCCTGTATTATTAATATTACTTCCATTTCTACTGCATTCTTTTTCAAGGCCTCTCAATTGCAATATCCTTATTGTTTCACTCAAAGTTGTTTTCTGTTGCCATAGTGGTATATGATAACACATTTATGAAATTCAAACTCACTGTTGTTAGGGATCATTCACCTTCAGCACAGCAAATGAAATCCCATACAGAGTAATAAAGGTTAAGAGAGATGGCTGGTAGGACATAATGTACCATGATGACAAAATTTTTGAGTAATACTAGGAATTAACCATGGCTGGATCTAAGACCAGGCACATTGCTGGCTTTTAATTGGACGTTCAGTTCTTGCTGAGCCTTTCAGATTTATGCATCTGTGTAAATTCTCCACTTTTCCCTTGAAAATATTGGCTGGTATATATTGCTTGATCTGGACTTACAACCTTTGACCCATTCTGCTTACATAGCCAATATCACACTGACAACTAAATTGGTAAATTGCCAACCTAAGATGATAGATAGGTGGAATGTCCTTCTGGACTGGTTTCAACAGGGGTTGGGCTTCAAAAGCAATATGTGAATTGGTGAAAAGATAATGGTTCTTTGTAGTAGCAGAAATCTGCTTAGGGAATCTTGCACTGACCTCATCAATTTCAACATTGCTTACTTCCCTTTACTTCCAAGTTGTGAACCAAATCTTATGACTTTAAGTAACTAAGCAATTTAATTATGAAAGCCACAAAGAAAATGGCCACATATTTTTAAATATTAGAAAAGACCAGTTTGATTTTTGCTTGTAATTTGACTTTTAAAGCTGAATATATAAATTAGTGAGTTCTATTAATACTCACACTGCTGCATTGTTGCATGTCTGTGCTGGGTTATTTTGGGTAAAATACAAAATTGTCATTCATCAGAGCTGTTTTGACTTGAAGACACACTACAAATCAGTATGATTGCTCATTATTTATCTAGATTTCTGTGATGAGGTACTATTTACATTATTCGGACTGTTGTCCTCATCTTCGTTACTGTTTTGACGATGTTTCGGCTGTGGTATGCTCTAGCCTTTTTTAGGTGCTAGGAATTTCGAACCAAACCATTTATTATGATCACTGGGGTATATCATCATCTTTGCACAAGGAATGATATACACCAGTGATTGTAATAAAGGGTCTGGTTTGAAATTCCTAGCACCTGAAGAAGGCTGGAGTGTACAACAGCCAAAACATCATAAAAATGGCAATGATAAGGACAATAGTCAGAATAATGTAAATAGTGTAGTATGTTTGCTCATCTTCAGTATGGCTGTTCTTTTCCGAACATGCCTGTATTTTGACTGATTAACAACCAAGGGTATAGAACCCAATCTGTCCTGTTATTTGACCCATAGCTGGAGGGAAGAGGCACTGGAATTCAAACTCAGTTCTCTGATTTCATGTTCCAAGGTGATATCCTCTGCACCACAACACACATATGTATTGAAAATAAATATGTATAAAGATGCTGCCATTTTAATTTTGACTGAATATTTTGCAGTACAGATGAAGTTAAATGGCACATCAAAGCACAGTCATGAAAACCATTTAAGAATTATGAATGTGTATTTAAACTTATTTATAAATGGATCTTTGTCTATGTGTGTGCGTGTCTGTGTGTGTCTGTTACCTATAGACTCCGAAACGGTTGAACCGATTTTCTTGAAAATTTACACAGTTGTACTATAAGCGTCTGCGAGTGTTTGTAGCTAGGTTTTGTGTCGATGTACCTCCTGATAAATATCGAAAATCAATAATCAAAAAAATCGGGTTACAGAAGGAGTGGTCCGATTTTAATCAAATTTGATACACTCATAGACAAAGACATAAGAAATGATATTCAGAAGTTTCAAGGTTGTAGTTCTTACAATAGTGCAGAAAATTTGATATCGATACCAGGAAATTAAAATTTGACTTACATCCATTCATTTTCCTTTCAGTCTATGGTTTCGCTTTAACTGGAGACAACTATTGCTTTTTAGTCTTTCATGTCAACGTCCAAAGAGTCTGAGCTCCAGGACCATGGATTAGTTTTAAAGCTTTCATTACACCCAAGCAATGCTGGCCTATACTGCTAGTTAATATATATTTACTGTCCCATTTGTAATAGAAATGGTGGTACATCAACTTAGTAAATTTATGAGTGATTACTTCTTCTTTCATATGCCGTGTTCCTTCAGGATGTTAGTGATCATAGCTCTCCACATTTTCCTGTTCCTTGTAGCTCTTAATACATCTTGTCTTGTTATTTCTCTCAAATTCTGTTCTGTCATCCATTTACTTCAACCCATCAAGTATATCGTGCACTGTTTTCCCCGTTACTCTTTCCCTTTGTCCCCCCTGTGAGTATCAGATTCTCCAAGCTTTCCTTCCTCATAATGTATTCCAGAAACTTCAACCATCTCTTCCTGATTTTAAGCATAACCTTTCTTTTTTTGTTTCCCTTTCTCTTAAAAACCTTAGTATTGCTTACGTGTTTGAGCCATGGTATCCTCAGCATCTTTTTGTAGAACCACATTTCTCTTGTTTCTAGTTTTTCTTTAATTTTTAAAGGATTGTCCAGCATTCACTGCCGTATAAGAAGATTGATATCACATAATAGTCCAGTACCTTTTTTTTTTTCCTTTCTAATGAAATTTTCCTCTCCTTCAATAATCTGCCTGACTTTTGGAATATATCCTTGTCCATGCCAATATGCTTTTGGATCACAGTGTCACACTTTCTGTCTTCTTTTAAAACACTTCCCAGGTACTTAAAGTCCCTACTTCATCTTAGTATCTCCCACCTGTAACTGGTATTGTAGGCTCCCCTTTTTGCTGGTGAGAATGCATTCAGTGTGCTTGTATTTGTTTATTTTTTTCTTTTCATCCTCCTTTCTGTAGGAGGAGGTCCTGCATTTTTCTTTCCATCATTGTGGTGCAGTGGATATTGACTTAGAACTACAAATTGGGGAGCTGAGTTCAAATTCCAGTTGAATTCCTTGCATTCACTTAAGCACAAATACCCTTGGGAAAGGTATTAATCTGTCTCTTCCCTTCAGTTATGGGTTAAATAATAGGACAGATTGGGTTCTATAACCTTGGCTGGCAACCAATCTAATGCAGAAAGCAATGGCAACCTACTGCAGGATAACCTTCTACCCAGTCAGTCATGTCTTTTTCGAGACATGATCGCCCAAAGCATGTATCACGTATGGCACTTAACTGACTGACTGACTATTAGCACTCTGTCATCTGTGCATCTTATATTGTTAAGATTGTGGTTGCCAATGACAAATCCTGGCAGGACTTGAGTCATTTTAACAATCTATATAAATAAAATACTTATCTACATTTAGACAACATTAGTTCTTGAGTAAAACAAACTGTTTAATGAACCAGTTACTTTACTCTTATGTCTCTTAGATTGTAGTTTAATTTGTTCAAGCCTTTCATGTGGGGCATTCAGATACTGTTGTCTATTAAGTGATCATCTTGTTTCAATTTGCTCTTGAAATAGGTTTTGTTGTTTTTAGTTGGTTTGCTTCTCACTATTAAAACTTTCTAACAATTTCTGTCAAAAACAACAGCACAGGTACATTCAGTCAGTTAACTGCCATATATGACACACACTTTGACAATCATGTCTTGAAAGTAACATGACTGACTGAGCAGAAGATTTTCCTTACTTTCTGCAGTAGACAGGTTGCCAACCAAGGCTATTGAACCCAATCTGTCATGCTATTAAACCCATAGCTGGAAGGAAGAGATGGACTAGTACGTTTACTAAGGGTATTTGCACTGCATTCAAACTCGGTTCTCCAATTTCTTGTTCTGAGCCGATTTCCTCTGCACCACAAATCACACTAGTATAAAATTTTTTAAAGTTGTATTTTAAGGTTGTATTGGGTGCTATATGTCTACATTGGTTTGAAAATAACATATACACAAAGGACTAATATATCATAGTGTTTTGAAAGCCTATATACATCATCAGCAGATTTAATTATAACTAGCAGTATAGCCTGGCATTGCTCAGGAGTAATGAAAGCTTTAAAACTAATCCATGGTCCTGGAGCTCAGACTCTTTAGATGTTGGCATGAAATACTAAAAAGCAATAGTTGTTTCCAGTTAAAGCGAAACCATAGACTGAAAGAAAAATGAATGGATGTAAGTCTAATTTTGATTTCCTGGTATCAATATCAAATAAGTTTTTTCGCCGTAAACTGAATTTTGAAGGCTAAATAAGTCCTCTGAGTAAATGGTATCATGGCTGAGACTAAGAACTACAATTATACCTACTAAGAGCCAAACCTGAAGCAAAAACTAAAATAAAAGGGCTGAAAAAAATACAGGCAGATAAACAGACACACACACACACACATCTTGCCTTTTATATATATATATATATATATATATATATATATATATCATCGATTTTCTGCACTATTGTAATAACTGCAACCTTGAAACTTCTGAATATTGTTTCTTATGTCTTTGTCTATGGGTGTATCAAATTTGATTAAAAGGATCACTCTTTCTATAACCTGATTTTTTCGATTATCGATTTTCGATATTTATCGGTAGAACCTCGACACAAAACCTAGCTAAGAACACTCGCAGACACTTATAGTACAACTGTGTAAATTTTCAAGAAAATCGGTTCAGCTGTTTAGGAGTCTATAGGTAATGGATAGACACACACACACACACACACACACACACAAAGTTCCATTTATAAGTTTAGATAAAAAAAGTTATCATTAAGACATATTGCTGTCTTCAGTCTTGGAAGTGTTAATCTGAGATCTAAACTCTATAGATCCACTTTGCTTATGGCTGATGCAATAATTTGTATGAAGTATAAAAACAGAACTGGCATCAAAGATCTTGAGAGATTTAGAAAAAAATGGCAAGATAAAATTATGGATAACTTCCAACATTGTGACTCAAAGATTTTTACTATAGTTATAGAAACTTGTGGTTAGAAATGTCTTGTGTGTTTTTGTAGGTCCATGACATGTAGTTGAGCGGTTAGAACATTAACTTTCCAAGCATGAGCCCAAGGTTTGAATTGCATCATGGTAGATTTTTTTTTTTAATCAAATTTATTCCAGGTAAAACATTAAAGCCACTGAAACAGAAGAATTTTATCAAAGAGTTCCAGATAGATAACAGGAGCATCAGACCATATTCTAAGCATAGATGAATGGTAGACATGGATATGTATGACAAATGTCTTGCAAAATACAGTGAATCAACTTTTTTAGCAGCTGACATAACAATGGATTCTTTCCACTTAATGTTAGCCAAGAATGTGAGCCAATGAACAAAATATGTCACTCTCTTGGAGGTCAGCATCAACTATGCCAATGAAAGGCCGAAAGAGGTCACTCAGAGAGCAACTCAGTTTTTATAAGCATTGAAATTAAGAAACCATCCTTTGCTTCCAGTTAACAACAAATTCAAGGTTGTTTTTAACATCAGCAACTTATTTGATCATATCGAACCAAGACAAAAGTCAATAGTTGCAATAGTTGTATTATTATAGTTGGTTATCCATAGGTTATAGTGGGGAGTCCGTTCTAGTGAAGGGTAGTTGTATATTGTTGCAGATTAATGGAATTTGGCCTCGTTGTAGATAGCCCACTATAAGTCATAAAATGATTATAAATCAAGAAAAGCAAATTTAGTTGAAAAATAACATTTTATATATACACATATCAATTAGTGTTTTTTACAATTAAAGTAATCCATTGAATATGGGTCCAAACGGACATTAAAATGTTCATGTCAATAAAATGCTGAAAAGTGAATTAATACTTAGGTATGTGGGAGCATTGTAAATAAGGAATGTCTTTGTATTCACTCCTTGGGTCAGTAAGTAGTTTTGAGACAGCGAAAGATAAGACGAGAGGGGTAAGGGAGGCTAGCATAGTAAGCTGCTTGACGTAGGTCAAGGGGGACACTGATTACACTCCTCTCTCTCGAGTCAGTCCGTGTGGGTCTGTCTGTCTGCTGATGCTTTCTTTATTGGCTTTTTATATCTTCTTTTTGGATCACAGCAGATCATTTGGGGATTCACACTTGTATTTGATTCTGGGCTTCCCATTGGCCGATAAATAAAATTCGCGTAGGCTCACAAAATGGAAATTTAATATTTAATTAATTTTTAGTTTTCAACCGGAACATCTGCGTGAATCCAGCTGCGTGCCAACAACTTTTGGTCATTTGCTTTTTGGTTCTGAGGGTGCAAACATCCGGTCCATCGCTTTTGCTCGGTCAGTATCACCACATTATCAGCATAGATACAAAGTTGATAGCCGATGCTATCAGGAAGGTCATAAGTGAAAACTAAAAACCAAGCAGGACCTAGAAGAGTAGCCATTCAAAATAACATTCATTTCACAATTTAACAAGACTGAATCAGTTCAAAAATTTGTTTGAAGACACCGTAACTTTTAATCTGTGAAGAAGGTGGTAGAAAAGGAAGAAATTAAAAGGGAGCTCCAAAGATAAGAAGTGTGAGAAAAGAAACAGTTAAAATTGAAGAGGTAATTGCATCTTGCTAGTTCAACATTAAAACTGTGAAATCTAGTTATTAATCTAGTAGCATGGTTAAATTCATGCAGTTGAGACACTAAGGATAAAAATTGCTATGAAAAGTCAGAGAGAAGTCATGTCATGTTGAGAGTGACTGAAGTTGAGATGACGGATCAAGATTGATTACATTACAGAACCACCTTTGAAATTTTTTTTATTTTTTTATTAATCACATCACCTTTTTGTCAAATTTTAAACAATCAATTTAGATGCCAAAACAATGTCTGAGTTAAAATTTTAGAGAGTATCAATATGTTTTATTGAACTTATTTGATGTATTCTGAAAAACTGCTGTCTGAAGTGATTAGGCAAAACCAAATTTTACACCAACAGAAAGGTAATGAAATCATCAAAAATTGATCAACACTTATAATAAAACAAATAACAAACACCTATGATAAGTTTTTGAATCCTTTACATTTTAATCTGGTGACCCTTCTTCTCAATAACTGCCAGTAATCCTTTATCCATTGTTTTTTTTTTTTTTTTTTTTTTTTTGTTCTTTTACTTCAGCAGGTTCAGTTTCGGACATGTTGGTTTCATTTGCTTCCCATAGCTCTGCGTTGCTGTTATATTTGCTACCTTCATATAATTTCATCTTCACAATTGACCATAGATTTTTGATGGGATTTAGATTAAGACTTAATGGTGACCATTCTATTGTTGTCTTATTAATCGTTTATGCTCAAACAATTCATGGAAAAGTTTAGATACATGAGAAGGAGCATTGTCATGCAGAAAAACACACTTCAGTTTGAAACTGCAAGATTGGGACTTATACCATTCAAAGAAAGTCTTGTTTATAAAATTGTAATAGTTAGCACTGTTCAGTTTAACTACTTCACCAACTTTGAATGGTTCAATAATGGTTTGGTTAACAATTTCATCTTATATCATGACACTACTACCTCCTTGTTGCCTTCTTTTAGCCACAGACATGTCTGAATTGGATAAAATCCTTCCTTTGGCACTTCTTGACAAAATTCACAGGAGAATCTGCAATGTAGTCGATCTTGACCTGGCAACTCAACTTCAGTCCCTCTCTCTCATCAATGAGATGTGGCTTCCCTAAAAATACATGGAATCTGCTCTGACAAGCTTAGCACCTTGGTACCCCCACCCCGTGCGAATTTACTTGAGCTACTAGACTAGCAACAAGGTCCCACCTTTTCATTGTGAAAACAGTCAAGTGTCATTATAACTTCTACTCTATCAGCTTCTTTCTTGCACTTCTTGCCTGTGGAACTCTCTTCCTTATTCTTGTTTCCCTGATAGCTACGATCCCCAAGAGTTCAAATGCAAGATCAACGGTCATCTTTTATCTCTTTGACTTCCATCTGTCTTCTCGCTTTACACTTTCTTCTCCTGCGGCTCACTTCACACCAGTGTTTCTATCCTTCTCTTACCCATTTTCTGACCCCTACTGTGACCTGTTCTCTCTCTTCATTCTCCTATTATGTAATCCCCTGTGCACCAGTGGCAGTACTACTTTGCTTGGAGTTAGATGATTATAAAAAAAAAATCATCAGGTCCATTACATGTCACTTTAGATTTGTATGTGAAAATTACTTTAAAAAAGTCAATTTTCATGTATTTCTTGACCCAGTTTTGATGCTTTAATATATTTGCTTTAGTGAGAAGAGGTTGTCTCAGAGATGTTTTTCCAGAACCCAGTTCACAAAATACCCTACATCTTCTGTTCTTGATTCTCTCAATTCCAGCCTTTTCAAAGATCCAAGTTCTGTTCAAAGTGGATGTTTTGCTGTAACTCACTTCAGTTTACATTCATCTCAGGAAACAAGTTCTTAAGGCCTTTTCCTTTGATTTGAGTTTTCAACTTAGTTATATTTTTAACCGCGTTCTTTATCATTCGATGATCTGTGCAAAACTTTCTTGATATTACTAATGTGGACATTCCCTCACTCGATAACTTTTTCTGTTTTTCAGCAATTGTTAGATCCTTCTCGTTACCCATGTTTCAACATATGGACAAAAAGAAAAAATAACTTTTATTACATTTCGAGGTCTTAAGCTAATATTAGTTTAATCTGCATACTAACTTCAGTCAGTCCATTTTTATAAATTTAGAAAATTGATGTCATGCAGAAAATGTTTATACAGAGGTTTAGTTTAAAAAACCTTTAATGACAACTTGTATTTCCCTGTAGAACAGGTATTTGTCTAGTTTATGAAATACTGTATAACTGTTTTTAAAAATTTATTTGGTACAATGTAAGTATAATTATCAACATGCAATGAAATCACATTCATGACTCTTGATTCATTTTGTATGTTTGAACGACTTAATAGAAATTCAGTCTTTAAATACAAATGCTATTAGATTATTAAGTTTTACATTAGTGGATACATTTGGATAGGTAAATATTTATTAGAAATAATATTGTTAATTGAAGAAGCAGAGTCTATAACAGAATAAGATCCCACTGAGATATAAATTGATTTCTTAATGTTACACAAGTACATTGCACAACACTACCTGGTTAAGTTAACTTTTTTTTCTTTTGTACCAAACACTTGATCCTAATTCTAAGAATTGTTTGCAATAACTTTGTTATTTTCTGTTTTTCAGCAGTTGTTAGATCCTTCCCTTCACACATGTTTTAATATATTTTTTTTTTTAATTGTATCACCCTGAGCAAGGCGGTTACGCCACTGATGTGCAGGGGGCAACATAATAGTGAAAAGATTGGAAAAGAGAAAGCCGGAAACCACATGCCAAATTTCAAAGATCTTAAGCTTATATTAATTTAATCTGCATACTAACTTCAGTCAGTTAATTTTTGTAAATAGCACATATCTTAAAAACTTGAAAATGGGGGAAAATTTAGTTGAATATTTTAGTATAGGTAGAAATAGATGAGTTTAAATTTGACAAATATTCAAAAATTTTTCAGTTATTGAAGCTTATTTGATTTGTGTCATAACTTCAGACACTTGTATATTCATGTGTGAAATAAGAATCAAGAAATGAGAATCTTTTTTTAATATACAAATTGTTTTTTTATCAGAAAATTGTCAAATAAAACATTTAACGGTAAACAAAATGCATAGAAAGAAATATTCTATTTAATTAACTTTTTAAAAATTTCCATGCAATGCTTTTAATAAAAACTGTAATAATACACACACACATATACATACAAATAAAAACAAAATATCTTCTTTAAGTAAATCTTGATTTGGAGAATGACAAAAAACTGAATCCCATCCCCACAATCATGTTTAAAGTTTGTGCAAATATCTCAGGTCTTCAATAATAAAATTTTTCTTTCATCTTTCTAAAGCATTGTTAGCTTGATGCCTTTTTGGAATGGATATAATTGTAAAGTTCTTTTTCTCTAGTTGTGATAACGTTGTTAGATAATGTAAACTAAAAATAGATTCTGAAACAGGCTTTTCTCCTGGGATTCTGAAATACACTAGTTCCCTTGTAAGTCTTTTTACCTTGAACTGCAATAGGGACAAGAATTCCACAGCTTTCATATGCATTTGTTTTTTCTCTACTCTGCTTTTTCTGCATATTTTTTTCTTTTACAATTGTTTTTTTTTTTAAATTTTTCTCAGTGTTTTTCTTCTTCTTACTCTTTTTCTTTCCTTCTCTCTTTTTCTTTTGCTTTTTTCGTTTTCTCTATCTTTGTTACTCTTTTCTTTTTTCTCTTTGTTACTCTTTTCTTTTTTCTCTTTGTTACTCTTTTCTTTTTTCTCTTTGTTACTCTTTTCTTTTTTCTCTTTGTTACTCTTTTCTTTTTTTCTCTTTGTTACTCTTTTCTTTTTTTCTCTTTGTTTCTCTTTTCTTTTTTCTCTATTGTTGTCTCCCTTTTTTGCTGTCTTTGTCTCCTTTTTTTGCTGTCTTTGTCTCCTTTTTTTTGCTGTCTTTGTCTTTTTTCTGCTGTCTTTGTCTCCCATTTTTGCTGTCTTCCATTTTTTTTTTTTTGCTTTTTGTCTCCCTTTTTTCTCTTTTTTTGTCTCTTGTTTTTTCTATTTTTTTTTCTCTTGTTTTTTCTATTTTTTTTTCTCTTAACTTTTCTCTTTCTTTTGTTTCTCTTAAATTTTTTCTTTTTTTGTCTCTCTCAACTTTTTCTCTTTTTTGTCTCTTTCCCTTTTTGGTCTCTTTTCACTTTTTCTCTTTTTTGTCCCTTTTCTTTTTTTGTCTCTCTTTTTCTCTTTTTTTTGTCTCTTTTTCTCTTTTTTTGTCTCTCTCAACTTTTTTCTCTTCCTCTTTTTTCTTTTTTCTTTTTTTCTCTTTATCTCAATTTTTTTCTCCCATCTACCACAGGAATGATAAAAATACTAGATAGATTTCTCCTGGCCACTAAGTTAACTTGAAGGTTTCATGATAATGTTAAATCTAATAATATTTTCAATGTACATGTAAAGCAACCCTCTCTTAAAAACAATTAAAAACAGAAACCAAAATACTCCTTCATCTTATGGACCAAAGTCTATTAGTGCTAATCGTCTTCAACATTAAAGGCATCATTTTATATATATATATATATATGTTTTTTTTTCTATTTGAAAACAAAGGTGCACTTTATACAAAAAATATATGTAAATTTTCATCATTTGAAGAATCAGTAAGAAGAAATTTACCAAAGTTAGGTTATTAAAAATCAGATGAGAATTGTCTGAAGTTTGGAGATATCATATTTTCAGGATTTATTTGCTCTATATTTTTTACTCTGAATGTATCTTCTAGTTTTTTTTTTGTTTTTTTTTTTCTAGCTTTTGTCACTGAAAGTACATCTGGTTCCAAGAGATGTTTTTTAGTAAATCAACTGATTCTTTGTGTTTTGTTAGCACAGTGTTTCACTCAATTTCTTCGACAGCATTTCTTTTCTTCATTAGATACATTTCTTTCCTTATAAATTGAAGCCAAAAAATCATAACAATAGAAGCCAGACAAAAGATTAGGTCAGTAATCAGAACAACATTTGGAATGATGACTGGCAAAATTAGAGAACACACAGACCGGCTGCAACCACTCTCTCACCATCATGATGTGGCTTCCCTGTGCCTGTTCTATAAATACTTTCACGGCTTCTGCTCTGATGAACTTAGATCATTGGTACCGCCTAGGTACGAATTTACATGAGATACTAGATTAGCAGCTAGGTCCCACCATTTTACAGTGAAACAGATAAGATGTAACAGTAATTTCTACTCCAACAACTTCTTTTCTCACGTTTCTTGCCTGTGGAATTCCCTTCCACATGTCTGCTTTCCCGACAGCTACAATCACCAGCAGTTTAAATGTAAGGTCAATAGACACCTCCTATCACACTAACTTGCATCTATTCTCCCAACACTCACCATCTACCCATCCTTCATTCTCGGTATCCTTACCCGTCTATCACCCTCCTTCTGACATTTCCTATATCCAACCATCCTTTCTTACCACTTTCCCCCCTATGTAACCCCCTGCAAAATAGTGGCAGTGTAATGCCTTGCTCAGGGTGAAACAATTATAAAAAAAAAAATCTATTATTCAAATTATTTATGATCTGGCTAATTTCAGTTCTCTTGATGAACACTGTTGATGCTTTGTAACACAGTACTATCTGCCACATGGACAAATCATCAGCAACCAAACTGTTTCCCCCACCAGGTTTTGTTATTAATGAGGGTAGTTAGACATTAACCCTAGAAAACTAACCATGGGTATATAGTCATCATCATTTATCCATCACACCTGGATCGTGCATTGGGCAGCAACTTTTTGTTGCTGTTTCTGTAACAGACTGTTTTTTATGGGGCAGGATTGTTAGCCCTGCACCCAACCTCCAAATCTGGAGGACTGGTGGACCATTCTCGGTCCTTACGTTTACAGTACCTGGTATTCCCAAATGGTCACCCATTAAGTACTAACCAGGCTCGATGTTGCTTAACTTCGGTGATTGGATGGGAACCAGTGTATTAAACACGATATAGCTGTAGACATGGGTATATAGTACCCAGCACAAATTTTACCATTTTTAATTACAATTTTCAGTACCCAATTTTCTTACCTAAATAATGTTTTTCAGTTCCTATTAATTTTAACTCAAAGTACAGAATTTCAAATACTTATATTTAATATTTATTTGATATTTTCAAAATCGGGTATGGTAGGGTTAGTAGTGGTTTGATGGTTAGTGTTTTAGGGTTAAGAACAAAATCTATGGGGGAAACTTCTTGTTCAGTCAACAGCACTCTAGCATAATGAGGTGGACTAGGTTTCATTGTTATATATGAGGTCTGATCAAAAAGTATCAGGGTTGTTGCTATGGTAACAGCTAAAATAAACAGTGATACAACTTGGCACAATCACACATCCGCACTAAGTCATGGCGTTCTCACATATGTCCATTGTTTATATCAGAGCTTTGATTGAAAGTATGTAGTGTGGTCATCTCACCATACCATAGAGGTTGCATCAATGACCATGGCTTGTGAAGCAGTTTTTGGCCATGCACAACGTACCCATGGTCTGATGACCACCATGTTTCACAGATCTCACCTGTTGTGGTTTTTCCCACTCTGAAAATCAAATCTCTTTTGAAAGTAACATGATTTCAAGACATTGAGGAAATCCAAGAGAATATGATCAGGCAGCTGCTCACTACTCTAAAAGAGAATTCCAGGAATGATTCCATCAATGAAAATAATGCTGGATAATGTTTGTAGCTTCAGAAAAAGACTACTTTGAAGGAGACACACCCCAATTTCAGCAGGGCAAATAAAAAAAAATGCAAGTAATTAGTAAAATAATTAGTAAATGGTACAGCTTATTAAATACTTAAAATTCCGATTGTATTTATACCATTGCAACCTGAAGTTATCGCAAGAAAAATATTAATGAAACAAATTAATTTTACAAATATATAATTTGAATTTACTGGATATAGTTTTAGTGAAACAAAGTAATAATATTAAATGTGATTAAATTAATATAATGAATATTATCATGGATAACTCTTTTAATCTGCATACAAGCTTTTAAATAATGACAATAGGTATATGAAAGTTACTCAAACATCTAAGCTAATAGGAGTTGCCAGGTAGCTAATTTCAGCTGACCATCAGGAATTTTAAACCTACATATGGCATATAAGACACAGGGAAATTTTATAAGATATTTTTAGTAAAAAAAAGATTGCTTTATATATCATCAAATAAGGTAAATGCCAATTTGATGCATTGTAGTTTTCTTTTCTATAGCCCTTATTCTGATGCTTTTGGGGCAAACCTTCAGCATGGTGATGACAGAACTACTGGTTGGAAGGTTTCATAGAAAGAATTTGATATCTAGGTTGGAGGGATCTCCTGATTAAATCAACAGCTGTCTAGGACAAAAGCAAACCTTTAACCTTTGGAACTCTGCAATGTTCATAAGTATTTCATCTTTTGGGTATCAGTTGCAAGACTACTGCAGTAGCTTCATCTTCAATTTTCAGTTAATCATTTTCATGTTGCCTTAGTAGGATATGACAACACTAGCACCGAATTCAACCACACAAGAGAGATCTATGAGATCAATCAAGAGTACTTGTCCAGGGTATGTTGTAAATGAATAAATACCTCTCTGACTTTCAATTCAGATGTTTGGAAATAGCTGTTTAGGTGCTCAGCTATGCAACGATATTATTACCATATCCGGTTATGGAACTGATGATGATGATGATGAGTTTCATCTTCGTTGTTATTATCACAGTGTTTCGGCTGTTGTGATCTCTGGCCATAATCAGGTGTTTGTCAATTTGGTTAATCTTCGGAGAACTTCCAGCTGAACTCTTTATTTATTTGATGTATTCATTCCACTTCAGGTCAGATGAGAGAGTGAGGCCAAGGAGGTGCTCTACAGGAGACTAGCGTCATCCATTCTGATGACTGGTAGGAAAGTTTCTCTATGGTGGCTTAAGAATAACAGCTTTGTTTTAGAGGCATTAAAATCATCACGGGGGAAATTTTTAAAAAATCCTACACATACACACACACACATTTTATTGAAGACGACTGATAAGGCACTGCAATTAAGTTATAAATTTTTTCTTGCATTTGTACAAGTGATTTCTTTTTTGAGCATTGTGTATAAAAACTGTCCAAAAAATCCATGATGCTGTTGGCTAAACTATTAGCCATTATGAAGGATGTTTTTTGATTTACTAAATATGTAGTATTTTTATGTACATGGAAATCTTTTCAATTTTAAAACATGGTCAGCATATTATAGCTGTGTTCATAATTGATATTACTGAGAGTTGGCTTCTTTTTAATTGTTAAATGAGTATATCCCTGCTGTCAAAAAATGATAGCATATGATTTGAGAGGATTATTAGCTGTTATAAGTTATCCCTCTGAGTGGGACAGGAGGAAGTATATATATATATATATATATATATACACACACACAACAATCTTTATTACAATAGAGAAGATACTTCCCTAATTGACAACATAATTATTGCAAAAAAATAAAATTATAAGGCCGTGTTTAGGTGCAAACATGTGGCAAGAGCTTTAATAACAGGTAGTAAAGAGAATGAACTGAGCCAACACTGCTTCACTGTTGTCTCTCTTTAATATTTTTTTTTTTTTTTTTTTTTTTTTTAATCGTATCACCCCGAGCAAGGCGGTAATGCCACTGATGTGCAGGGGGGTACGTAATAGTGAAAAGATTGGAAAAGAGAAAGCCGGAAACCACATCCTAAACAGGGAACAAGGGATGAGCCTCTTAACCTGTTTAATAGACGTGGGTGGAGTGTGAACCAGGCGATAGATAGATCTATCTACTCCAATTGAAAAAAAAAAACAAAGTGAGAAGATTTGAAAAGAGAAAGCCGGAAACCACATCCTAAACAGGGAACAAGGGATGACACGTTACTGCCAGTAAGCTAAAAATGATTTTTATCTTTTTGGTCAGTCCACGTGATACGGAGTGAGGGTCAGTTGTCAACTGTAGCCAGTATCTGTACATCAGAGTTGTTGAAGAACTAAAATCAACAGCCCATTAACAGATAATTTAAAGGCCAGTACGAAAAAAAAAAATTAATTGGGCATGGAGAGTTGGAAAGTTTTAAAATTAAGCAAAGAAAAGCAGGTGATAGTAGGTACAATATATTCTAATTGCTAAAGAAAGGCAAATTAAAAAATTTACTAAGTTTTAAGTTTGATTTTGACTTATACTAAGTTAAGAGCCAATAGTTACTTAAAACATTTCAAAAATTAAAACAAATAAATACAAAGCACAGACGAAAAGATGTTCAAACCAACTTACAAGCAGATAAACTGAAGGTTGTGTGATCATTTCAAAGACAACGCTAAAATATGAATTCGACATTCAGATTTGTGGGCAAGTTATCTAGCTGTTGGGTGGGGTGGGAGAAGCTTAAAGAGAGGAAAAGAGACTACAGGCCATGCGTTCCTTAGCCAAGTTAAGGAGGGAAGGAGTTGACCGATAGTTGAAGAAAGCTACACTTAATTTCATGGAACGGCATTGTAAGAAAAAAAAATTTAAATAACTCCAACAATATATATCGAAATCAAACTTAAGAGCCAAATTATTTTACAATAGTTACTTAAAACATTTCAAAAATTAAAACAAATAAATACAAAAGGACAGACAAAAAGGTATATATATATATATATATTAAGACCTTGAATGAGTTCATGAGTTGTGTTTTTTAACAGATGGCATTCACAGAACTGCATGTGTATAGTTTCAAATGATAATGCATCTCTAAGGAAGTACTATAAACAAGCATGAAACTCAGTGTATTTAGCTGAAGTTTGAACAACTTTTATTTCATGCCATTAAACATGTCGAATTTTGTGCCTAAGAAAGTATATTTGTAGTGAATTTTACTGCACTACTTTATTCAAAAGAAATCTGCAGCTGAAACATACAGAATTCTTGTTGAGCCTTACAGCGACTATGCTCTGTTGAAAAAACATGCAGAGATTGGTTTAGAAGCTTAAAAAATAATGATTTTGATGTTGAAGATAAAGAACACTCTAGCACATCAAAAAAGTTTGAAAATGAAGAATTGGAGGTATTTCTTCATGAAGACTTATGTCATATGCAAGCTGACCCTGCAGAATGAATAAGAGTTGATCACACAACAGTGTTGAATTATTTTAAAACATTAGGAATGATTCGAAAGCAAGGACATTAAATGCTGTATGAGTTGGAGCCAAGAGATGTCAAACAACATTTTGTCATGCGTGAACAGCTACTTCAATGGCAAAAAGGGGAAGGTTTTTGGCATTGACCAGCAATGAAAAGTGGTTAAACTATGATAACCTTAAGTGTAGGAGATGGTTGGGTAAGTCTGGCCATGCATCAATATTGGTGGCAAAGTTGAATATCCATTGTTTGAAGCTTCTACTCCGCATTTGGTGGTATCAGCTGGGTGTATTTTATTATGAGCTGATCAAACTGACCGAAACTATAAGATCACTATCAACTAGAACTGATGTGTTTAAGCCAAGCATTGAAGAAAAAATAGCCGCTATATGAACAGAGACACAACAAAGTGATTTTGTAATATGACAATGCCAGGTTACATGTTGCAAAACGGGTGAAAATCTAATTGGAAATGCTTAAATAAGAAGTTCTGCCCCACCTGCCGTATTTACCAGACATTGCACTATCTGATTATTACTTGGTCCAATTGATGCCACATGGCCTGGAGGATCAGCACTTTCATTCTTATGAAATGCAAATAAATAGGTCAACTTATAGTTAGCCTTAAAAAATGTTGTTTTTTCAAATGCTGCCAGAAAGATGGGTAAAAGTAGTGGCTAGCAATGGACAATACTTTTCATGAATATGTTTCTTAGTAATTTTTGTAAATAAAACATTACTTTTCATGAAAAATCAGCAAGAATTTATTCAACATACCATATATATTAATATCTTTGTCATAAGTGTTTGTAATAAAAACAGTTTACTTCATTACAAGAGCTGTTGTGTTTTGGTACTAACTTATTAGCATCTTGTCAGGTAGTGAAATATTTTTTCTGTAAGGAATCATTATATATATATATATATATATATATATATAGAGAGAGAGAGAGAGAGAGAAACTTAAAAACAATACAATTGTTACCATATCCAGACAATTAAGTGGTGGGGGAATTTCAGAGGGTTTGTCTCAATTGACCAATAGAAAGCCAGGTCATGATGGATAGGAAGAATTAGATTATAAGGGCAAGAGGGGTGGTAGAGAATGGAAACTACTTGAAAACTCAGACTTTTTTGGTGTCAGTAATTAGATACCTATGTATCTTAGCATCTCTGCGTAGCTATTGTGCATATTTGTGAAATGGTTACAAGATTTTCTTTAACTTTTTTATTATTTAAAGTAGTGAAAAGTGATAAAGACAGGAAAGTGTTAAAAATATAATGTACATTAAAAATATGTGGTTAACTTAGGGATTTATCTGTTAAGTGAAACAAATTAATTAACAGAAGATGGGAGAATCATTAAATTTATTCTGGGGGTAGATAATAGATTAAGGGATCTCGTTATATTAGACAAGAAATTAACTATACTTCAGGGTATATATTAGACAATGATGACATGGAAGTTACTTTGCTACCCTTATTGAGCAGGTTTAATTTTGGGAATTGAATAATTTGCAATTTTTCCTGTAAAAGTAGAAAATATGGCTCATGTAACGATTTACAAGTTTTTTATTTTTTTAATATTTTCCATTTTACAATATGGACTTTATTAGCTTTTAGTAATTGTCAATAGTATGTGGAAAGTGATGTATTATTACGGTAAGTTTTATTATTAAAGGATAAGATGTGCTGATAATAGTGGGTTTTAAAAGGGTTCATGATACAGCCTATATAAAATTTATTTTACCGTGGGATTTTCTATGGCAGAAATGGAGCATAGGTAGACTATAGAGCCAGTCAGATATTTCTTTTGCAATGGACACATAATTGGTTTTCGACAATTGCAAGTATTGTTATTGGAATCATTCATTTTTTTATGATGTTGTTAATGTCTATTATGTTTAATCATGAGCCATTCTAAACATTGCATTTTGGCTTTAATTTCAGGTGAAAATGAAAACAAAAATTGTCCAACATTTATATTTATACTATTCTGGGTCTAAGCTTTTGGCTCACATGAGACATCTTTAGAGAAGTTACAGGGGTGTTGACATAAAGACATCCACCATCACAAATGATATTACCTTGTGTTGACATAAAACATTACTATGTGACAATAAGTCACCGAATAGCAGACGCAGTTCATAAATTTGTAATGCAGTTCTATGATGTCATGCTGTATGAGAGATCGAAATGTTAACAGAACCATATGTCTAAATGCAATGTAATCTGTTGTGACCAGATTGAAATATGATTTGATTAAGTGTGGGTTGCTTTGATTTAATGTAGATTTAATATCTGAAGGTTCTTTTTAATGTGTGTAAGTGTGAGTATTATTGTGTTATCAACTAAAATCTGTCTAATATTACCTACATGGCTATGTTTTTCCAAGAAATGTTGTTTAATTGAACTATGATCAGAAAGGTGGCAGATTAGTCTACAGGAGAGCGTGGTTGTAGAAAAACCAATGTAGTTTGTTTAGTATTAGTACCAGAGATACAATGTATATATATATGTGTGTGTGTGTATATATATATATATATATATATATATATATATATATATATATATATACACACACTTCTTGCCCCCACTCTCGTGTGGCCATGTGAGATGCCACAAACTGTAGTCCAATTTTTGCATGCACAAACGTGTGTTTGCCAACCCTCCACTCAAAAAAATATAGACAACTACTACTATCATTCATCCGCGAACTGCCTGTTACAACCAACACTATTTTCATCTTTGGCAATGGCAGATGTAAGCTGAAAGCTCAGAAAGGTTTAAATAAAAGCATGTGTCAATATTGTGATTTTCTTTCCTCTTTCAATGATAATGCTATTAAGCTTATCAGAAGATATGAAAAAATAAATTGACAAAACTTGTCTATATATATATATATATATATATGTGTGTGTGTGTACGTATACACACAAATAAATACACAACAGTCTTTATTATAATAGAGAGGATTATTAACTTTGATTGTTCGATAGTGTGTGTTTGCAAAATTAAGCTTTTATCATGATCATCATCACTCCTCGGTTCCTCTAGTATCTGTTCTTATCAGTTTAATCTGATTCTCTCTCGCTCTTTCTCTCCTCATTTTCTTACTGAAACCAAGTTGAGTCTTTCCCCATGTTCAAAATAGAATTGTCTATTATTTAATTTGGTATTGGGGGGCATAATGATCATGCAAACTAATGAACAGAGAGACAAACACATTTATTACAGAATTCTTATTAAAGAAAAAATGTTTTAATTATCAAAGTACTAAATCATTTTCCATTTTGAAATTAGTTAAAATTTTTTGGAAGGGAAGAAAAATTCAATGACCTTTGTACTGTGAAATTTAAAATTAGATCCAGTTCATTTTATTTATTTGTATTTTTTCATCTTAGATAGAATTAAAATACTGATTTGGGATTTATTTATTTAATTAATTTGGAAAGAAATGTTTATCCAAGTTGAGAATTAAAAAAATCCTTAAGTGCCTTCTAAATTTAAAGATTACATGCAAAAAGAAATCCTCAAAATTGAAGAGAGGAAGAGAAAAATAAGCAGTTAAGAATATTCAAGGTTGTCACTCTTTCTTTTTTTGAAAGGTAGGAAGAAGAAATATTAAATTAGAAAATACTGCAAAGCATGTGAGATATGAAAGCAATTAAATTGCTTTGAACTTTTGCATATAAGTGAAATGATTAGAATCAGGAGACCTGAAGAATAGGATTTTGTAGTAACAAGCAGAAAGGAAATTGGGGGGAAAAAGAATTTTGGAATTATCTTTCATTGAATGTGGCTGGAATAATTAAGGGTTTAATTTCTCATTAAGTCATGTTGTTGGGAAGTGAAGTGATACAGTTTTCTTTTAAATCTTTTCTTTTTTCTTTTTTTGCATAATAACATGCAAAAAGTAATTTTGGAAATTAAATTGGTTCACAAGAGTCATGTGATTAAATACTGTATTTCACTCCCTCCCTAAAAAGTGAACAAAAAAAAAAAAAAAAAAGACAAATACTTTGGTTTAGCATTGTCTAATAATTAAAAGAAAAAAAAATTGTGGATTTGGAGCATGAGCTAATATCATACATTCCATCATTTCTATTTCTAAAAACTCTTTGAGAATCTCCATTTAGCAGGTTATTAGAACAGCTGTTATAACCTAACGAACATTTGATTCATTTACATGACATTAAAAACTGCAAAAGGTAAATAAATTATCAAAATATTTCAATCATTCAAAATTGTATAGTATTGAATAAAAAAATTAACACAAGAACCATATGAGACTTTGTATTATTATTTTTTTAAAGAATAAGGTTTACCCTGTACAAGGCCTGGGAGCCACTCAAGGTAGAGGGTTATGCCAAGTGGTAGTTCATATGGATAGAAAGGAAAGATGATGGTTAACCCTAGACTTGAACAGGTTAAGATTATAGTGACTGAGGAAGCGTCCTCTTGGGAGTCTGTTTCCTAGGGCAGTGGTTTGCAGGAAAAAGCCGTTTAAGTGGAACTTACTTCTTGCTGATGGGATACAGAGGGTGATGTGTGTGGTTTGTTACTATGTAAGTGGCACAGCGGGTCCTAGCATGAAAGTTGGACCTGTAGAAAACAAGGAATGGAGTTTGCACTTGCACTTTCCATGAAATTAGCGATAGAGCAATGAGGGATTTGCCATATCCTGCTTGTGAGGGGTGAGAGGGTAGATAGAATATATGATGTATTTAATTAGTGTGGCTTAATTGAGCACAGGGGAGTGCCCAGTTTGGATTGGTTTAATTATACAGTAATCACAGTTGATTAGACAAGTTAAACACCATTCTGTATTGAGCTTATAGCTCCCCTTAAGGGGATGTGCAGTGTGGTGCAGGGGATATCGGCTTGGAAATAGAAATCAGGGAACCAAGTTCCAGTTGAATTCCTTGCATTCACTTACACGTAAATACCCTTAGGAAAGGTATTAATCGGTCTCTTCCTTCCAGTTATGGGTTAAATAACAACAGATTAGGTTCTATAGCCTTGGCTGGCAACCATTTTACCACAGAAAGTAATGGCAACTTATTGCTCGATAACCTTCTGCCCAGTCAGTCATGTCTCTTTTGAGACATGATTGCCCAGGTGTGTATTATGTATGGCACTTAACTGACTGAATATATAATGACAAAGAAAATTAATGACGAAGTGAAAAAAATTATTCATGTGAAGTGTTTCTTCCTTCAGGATTTCTTTGAAATAATGTAATATTTTTTTTTTTTTTTAATCATATCACCCCAAGCAAGGTGAAAACATCACTGATGCGCAGGGGGCTACGTAAGAGTGAAAAGATTGGAAAAGAGAAAAACCGGAAACCACATCCTAAACAGAAAACAAGGGATGAGCCTCTTCACCTGTTCAATAGACGTGGGTGAAGTGTGAACCGGGCGATAGTTTAGTCTATCTACTCCAATTGAAAAAAAATAAAATAAAATTTTAAAAAATGAGTGAAAAGATTGGAAAAGAGAAAAACCGGAAACCACATCCTAAACAGAAAACAAGGGATGAGCCTCTTCACCTGTTCAATAGACGTGGGTGGAGTGTGAATTTGTGTTGATATAAGCACATGTAAGAGAGGAGATGCTGAAATTTTAAACTTAGATTAAATTTTTTTTATGTATTTGGGTATGTATCTTATATGAGTCAATTAATATCCATACGTGATACATGCTTTGGGTGATCATGTCTCAAAAGAGACATGACTGACTGGAGAATGGATGCAACAAATATCTTGAATTTGAATTTGGCTTTCTAATTGCTTATTTCAAGCCAATATCCACAACACTAGACATTCAGTCAGTTAAGTGCTATACGTGATATATGCTTTGGGTGACCACACTGCACATCCCCTTAAGGGGAGCTATAAGCTCAATACAGAATGGTGTGACTGACTGGGCAGAAGATTATCCCACAGTAGGTTGCCATTGCTTTCTGTGGTAGACTGGTTGCCTGCCAAGGCTATAGAACCCAATGTCCTATTATTTAACCCATAACTGGAGGGAAGAGATGGATTAATACCTTTCCCAAGATTATTTGTGCGTAAGTGAATGAAAAAATTTAACTGGAATTTGAACTCGGCTCCAAGATTTGTTGTTCTGAGTTGATACACTAGATATTAAGTGAACCTATTGTCCAGTTCACACTTCTCCCCAATATTTTGATTTATTTTTTATTATCCTATTATAAATTATTAGATATCTCCACTGCTCTCTCAAAAGCAGACTAGGCAGAAGATTTTCTCACAGTAGGTTGCTGCAGTAAACTGGTTGCCAACCAAGGCTATAGAACCCAATCCCTCCTGCTATTTAACCCATAACAGGAGGAAGAAGTGGCAGATTAATACCTTTCCCAAGTGTATTCACATGTAAGTGAATGCAATGAATTTGACTGGAATTTGAACTCGGTTCTCTGATTTCTCATTCAGAGCTGACCACAACTCACATACTTGAATATAAGGTGAATCTTTATGATCAACTTTTTAAATATTAACTTATCATGACACAGATATCCTTTTTAATTGCATTCTTAAACATGAACATCTATGTGTTTATTCAATGACAGAATGAAAATTAATCTATAAAATTTTTTTAATGTTTTAAAATTTAAAATTTTTAAAAAAATAATAGTATTTATTACAAATTTAATAGTTTTATATTTTATTTTTTGGGGTATTTAAATAGTTCACTTTATTTTTTTTCTGGTCCCCAACTATGATTTTTTTTTTTTTTTTTTTGCTCAGCCCAGGGTAGGCATTGTTCATATTGAGTGGGTGAGGAATGCATTTTGGATAACTGATTGCACTATACACAGGTAAAAATTTTCTGCAGTGGTTAAAATTCATGAAAAAAATTTTATAGGCAAACTATGTATGAAGTTGGCTGATACACAAGTATATACAGTCAGTTAAGTACTATACATCATACATGCTTGGGCGATCATGTCTCAATTATATATATTATATAAAAATGAAAATGAAAATTGACAGTGTAAAATATTTAAAAATATATATTTAAAAATATATATAAAATATATAAAAATGAAGTAAACTAATTCAAAATACATTGAAAATTGACAGGGTGTGAAGGGGTTCATTTTATGCATGGTCCAGTGATAAAGTATAAGGATGTACAGTATTTAGTCATGTGGGTGGGCATTGACCCTGGGGCTATGTGGGGAGAATTAGAATTGCACGACAGGGTTCATTTTTCATGAAACCTCTTCCTCTTCCCCAGACCAATGATCCATATTTGATGAGCCTAGTTGTGGGAAAGCTCATCCCTACCCCTGGTAAGTTTTGTGCAGAGCCACCTCTTGTTAACCCTCACCCCACTTACTTATTCACCCACACCTCACTTACTTATTCACCTGGGCACTTTCAGGAAGCTTGTTACCTCTGAGTCATTGGAACTGGCATCTCATGACATGAGCCTTGTGTGCCATTTCATTTCCTGTGTCAGTTTGGAAGCTGCCATGTTAATGAGGTCCACATGTCAGAAAAAGAAATGAGGATTTGGTAATTTGGTGCATGGCACACAATATGGTAGGTTTTCTTCTATTTATGACTATGTAAAGGTGTGTCATCAAATACCTGGCAATCGAGGTATGTGTGTGTGTGTGTGTGTATCACTTTCTCACTGTGGGATGTGGCTTCCCTCTTTCTTTTCTACAAGTATTTTCACAGCTTCTTCCCTAATGATCTTTTTTTCCTGGTGCCCCATCCACATGAATTTATTCATACTACTAGATTGGCATCTAGGCCCCACCTTTTTGCTGTTAAAATAGTCAAATGTAAGTGGCACTTCTACTCTCAGTTTCTTTTTTCATGCTTCCCACTTGTGGAGCTCTCTTCTGTATACTACCAAAAAAGAAAGAGGGAAGCCACATCCCACAGTGAGAAAGTGATACACACACACACACACACACACACACACACACACCTCGGAAATTTTTGTTGGAAATAAAGAAAAAGTACTGGACTGCTATGTGATGTCTGTGTTTCAATATGGCACTGAAAGCTGAACAATCCCATCAAAGTTAAAGGAAAAACTTAAAGCAACCAAAATGTGGTTCTACAGAAGGATGTTGAGGATACCATGAACCATACATATAAGCAACAATGAAGTTTTGGAAAGGATGGAAACAAAAAGGAAACTTATACTTAATATTAGGAAGAGACAGCTGAAGTTTATGAGACATGTAATGAGGGAGGAAGGGAGGCTAGGAGAATTTGATACTCAGAGGATGGATAGAAGGAAAAAGAGATAGGAAAGCAACACATAACACACTTGATGGACTTGAGCAAGTGGATAATAGAGCAGGGTTTGGGAGAAATAATAAAAGAAAAGGTGTTAAGAGCTGCAAGGGATAGAAAGATGTGGAGTGCAATGATTACCTACATCCTGAAGGGACATGGCACATAGAATAATAAGTAATGATAATAAATTTGATACTGTGCTTTATATCATCCAGTCTGGAGGGAAGGGAAGATCATGTTCCAGTTCCAATCTTTTAAATGAAGAAAACGTTCATGCTTTGAAAATAACTATTTGAAATTCTGTTTTTTTTTCCTGAATGTTGACGCCATAGAGAAATATAGAAGTATTGCACTTTTGTGGCAGTCTCTCTCTTGCTCTCTCACACACATATATTTTTAAGTTCATAGCCTAATGACAAAAATATCATTCATTTTAGACAACAAATATTTACTTTTCGATATAAACCAAGAAAGGATTACAAATAAACTGAAAGAAAACTGAATCAGCAAAAAGGGTAGCCCAAAATCCCAAATACAGGTCGGCGAAAGAACCATTCCAGAAGTTGAGTAAGGTATTAAGAAACAGGACAATTTCACTCGAAACAAAGAAGAGAGTACTGGATTGCTATGTGATGTCAGTTCTTCAATATGCCAGTGAATGCTGGACAATATCATCGAAGATAAAGAAAAAAATTGAAGCAACTGAAATGTGGTTCTACATCATGGATCGAGCATGTGAGCAATGATGAGGTTTTTGAAAGGATGGAAACAAAAAGGAAATTAATACTGAGCATCAGGAAGAGACAGCTAAAGTTCCTGAGACATGCAATGAGGAAGGAGGGCTTGGAGAACCTGATACTAACAGGCCAGATAGAGGGAAAAAGAGACAGGGGAAGCAGCGGATAACATATTTGACGAACCTGATCAGGTGGATGATGGAACAAGGGTTGCATGGTGTAACAGAAGAAAGCGTGCTAAGAGCCACCAAGGATAGGGAGACATGAAAAGCCATGATTGCCTACGTCCTGAAAGGACAGGGCACACAGAAGAAGAAGAATGCTTAGCCAAAAAAGGATAAAAGCTAATAGAATGATAATTAAAAGGATCAGAAGGTTCACCAAAGTGCTTAAAGACTGGAACTAAAGAAAAGGATTTCCAAGCAGCAGCAAAACATTTATATAGAGTTTGAAGAGAACAGGAGCCAGTTCGGTAGCACTTTCCCTGAGGACAATTGCAAGCATACCATCAAGTCTGTGTGCCATATATGGATCGAGTTCAAAAAAAGATAGCAGAAACCATGGAGAGAGTAATATACATTTTACTAAGTAGAAATTAAATTTCAGATGGAAAATTAGATAAAAAAATGGGTCAACAGTTGTTGGAAGAGAATTTTTAGACATAGCATTCTGTTTTGTCAGTAGTCAATAACAATATTTCAAATTGTTTGAAGGGAGAAGAAACTGTGAATTTATTCTTGTTTAAAACACTTTTACAGAGCCACCAGTGATCACAAGAACCAAACTTATGAGATGCTAAATTGAATCTAATTTTATCAAATAACAGCAATGTAGCCTTATTGAGAACACAATTACACTTTTTACAAGCTGATCTAACACATCACTTAATAAATCCCAGTCCTAACTAATAAAACAACATTTAGAAAAAATTTGACTTTATTCATCAACATAGTCTCCTTCAAGGGTGATACACTGATTTTAATGCTTCTCTAACAATGCCTTTTTTGTAGAAGGATTTGTCTTTGGCCTAAAAATACACTTCAGTTTCCAATATCATTTCTTCATTGGAGCCAAATCTCTTTCCCTGGAGCATTCTTTTGAGGTCTGCAAATATCCAGTAGTCGTTGGAGGCCAGATCTGGAGAATAGGGTGGATGTGGAAGCAATTCGAAGTACAATTCATTTAGTTTTGCTATCATTGCGATCAACTTGTAACATGATGCATTGTTTTTGGTGAAATATCACATTTTTTTTCTTCATTTGTGGCTGTTTTTTGGCAATTTCTTTCTTCAAATGTGGATTTTTTTGTGTTATCCAGGACAACAGCTGATTTTGAGCAACCTGAGCATTAAGCATCATTTGTGTTTAAAGTCAGCATACCACCTCTTAATCATTGTTTCTGATAGAGCAGAGTCTGAATAACACTTATTAAGCCATTGCTTTGCTTGAAGGCCTGGGACTTATTGAGTGATGTGTTAAAGAAACAGCTGTTTTGATTTGAACTATCATGTTGGTGTAACTGGAAGAAGTGATTCCTGTGGGCTGTGTCTGATCACCAGGGGTGAACAAAGTAGAAAATTGCTGTTTTACTTGATGGCATGAAAGTGGTGATGCCAGCTATCACCCAGGAAGAAACCTCAGTGGAACACTTTTCAATGGGAAGATGAAAGATTTCACTTCAAGTTGCATTGTGAATAAAATCATGAAAGGAATCTCAGAGGGTTTTAACAAAAACATCACTTTAGTTTGAAGTCCTTAAGAAGAAAAAGTTTTTGCATAAAATTTTTTTCTACTTCATCATTAATCTTCATAAATAGATATAAATGTGTTTTGAATTTTGTTTGTTTCAACATTATTATTATTTTGTTTTTTTAATGGATACTCATATTTGAGTGGATAATCTGCTCATTTTCTTATATATATATAGTCATCCGCAGACAGATCTGTTTCACTGTATTACAGCTCATCAGTATGGTTAGACTCTGATTGCTTTTAACCCAGGATTGAAACCTGACCAAATTGGCGTCAGCGATTCTACCTCTGGGCTATGGGCGTTTGGTAGAAGAAGGCAGACTTTTAGCATGTATATTGTCATTATACACGCCCAATAGCCAGAGTGCTTTAATTCATTAGTGAATGAGTGATGCATGCATGCGAAAGTAGCTACTGTTTTTCAAAGTCTACCATTTTTCCAGAGTGCTCAATCAGGGTGTGAGAGCGTAAATAGTCATCCACAGACAGATTATATATATATATATATATATATATATATATATATATATATATAAACAGTACATTATAATATCAACTGGCCTGAATCATTTGAGAAATCTTATTTGGAAAATATTTATCTTTTGGCAGGAATCAAACCTGCATCCTCCCAACACTGAGAAGATGCTGTCTTTAGATCGTACCTGTCTTACCACTAGACTATGAAAGATTTTATGGCAGACAAGATACAATTTAACCTTTAAATAAATGTTTTCCTGATTCCTTTTATCGGACACTTAATATCTGCTCAGAATATATCAAATGTAAACAAACACAATTGAAAACAATATGATGGAATTATACAGAAATTTATGAAACTGGCATTAGCTGATATAATTTGAATTTTGTTTATTTTAACATTATTATAAAAGAATAATAATGTTAAAACAAACAAAATTCAAAATATGTCAGTTTTTTTTTGTTTTTTTTTTTAATCATATCACCCCAAGCAAGGCAGTAATGCCACTGAAGCGCAGGGGGCTACGTAAGAGTGAAAAGATTGGAAAAGAGAAAACCGGAAACCACATCGTAAACAGGGAACAAGGGATGAGCCTCTTCACCTGTTCAATAGACGTGGGTGGAGTGTGAACCAGGCGATAGTTTAGTCTATCTACTCCAATTGAAAAAAAGAAAAAAGAAAGAAAAAAGTAAAAATATTGGGAAAGAGAAAGCCGTAAACCACATCCTAAACAGGGAACAAGGGATGAGCCTCTTCACCCGTTCAATAGACGTGTGTGGAGTTAATGTTAGTTTTGTAAATTTCCATATAATTCCATAATAAGTATATGTGTAATTGTGTATTTAGAGCAGTAATCCTTCCCCAATAAATTTTTTGTTAAAAAAAACTAAAAAAAAACAACAACACTGAAAATTATTCTAAATAAATTTTTCAAAAGACAATATGATTTTTGTGTCTTACATCAAATTTCACAGAAATATTTGTGATAAAATTCAGCAGTCTGAATATTGTTTTCATATATTGTTGTAGCTGCCAGTTAACAATTTCTTTTGATGTTATCAAAATCTTATTGATCTTTATTGAAAAAAAAACATGTGGATTTTATTTTTGCTTGGAATGTTATTCGTTTTGATGTTCTCTGGCATCGGATCAAATAATCATGTCTGGTTGACTTGGACTATTTTCTTTCTTTGCTGTCTATTTTCGACAGCACATCTTAGAAAGAACTTAAGAAAATATTGTCACAAGTTTCTTATAACAAAATTGTTTAAGATTATTTAAAAGTTAAAGAAAGGAAAGAATATGAATTTGATTGGAAAATGATGGTAGGGTACCAGAAAGTGAATTGCCACTTGTCAAAGACAACCTAGTTGAGAAAAAATCTGAGATGAATTGATTGATTTCTGATTGACAGTTGAATATGTATTTGTGTGTGTGTGTGTGTGTGTATATATATAATATCAGATTAAATAAATTGCAAACATTGTCTCTCTTATTTTAATAAAATCCATTCATACTCATGGATAATCTTTCATGTATTATAATTGAAAGCTGTAAGAAATGAGCTGTAATTTTGACAGATGATTTTATTATACATTTTTCGATGTTCCCAAGTACTTTCAATCTCTTTCCGAGATCATCTTCAGGTTATTTCTTGTTACCACAACTCATACCCATGAAGATGATCTTAGGAGATTGAAAGCACTTCAGAACATTCAGAAATTAATAATAAAATCATCTGTCAATATTACAGCTCATTTCTTTCATCTTTCAATTATAATACATGAAAGATTATCTGTGAGTACGAATGGATTTTATGAAAAACAAAAGCAGACACAATGTTTTCAAATTGTTTAATTTGACATGACCAAAAGAAAATTTGCTGCATAAATGCAAAAATTTTAAATTATATATATATATGGTGCATTTTGGAAGGAATTTTTCATTTATACAAATTTCACTGAAAAACCAGCAAATGAAACTAGCATATGGCATTTTTATATGGCATAATGGTTAGAAAACTTGTCTTGCTAGATCAATTATGACCGAGTAGAGAGTTTGGTTTTTGCTGAGTACTTTATACTTTTAGCCTTGTACCACACGTTAGCTATGCTTAGTCAATCTCTCTCTCTCTCTCTCTCTCTCTCTCTCTCTCTCTCATAAACTGCCTCTCATCACTCAATAAATCCTGGTCCTAACTGATTAAACAACAACTTTTAGGCAAAATTCAACTTAATTCATAAACATAGTCTCCTTCTAGGGTGATGTACTGATTTAAACGCTTCTCTAACAATTTGATGCCTTTTTTGTAGAATGATTTGTCTTTGGCCTCAAAATACAACTCAGTTTCTGATAACATTTCTTCATTGGAGCCAAATCTCTTTCCCTGGAGCATTCTTTTGAGGTCTACAAACTGCCAGTAGTTGCTGGGGACCAGATCTAGAGAATAGGGTGGTTGCAGAAACAATTTGAAGTGCAGTTCCATCATTGCCATCGACTTACCACCGATTTTCAGTTTTCACACACACACACACACATATATATATATATATATGTGTGTGTGTGTGTGTGTGTGAAAACTGAAAATACCTTGAAACATATCGTTGCTACTTGGATTGAGTTGATCTCTGTGTCCACTCATATATTTACAAATGCTCTATCCCTGGTACTGAGTACTTTTAGCCATAAAAAAATAAGATACATTAAAACTATTTTTATCATATATATATATATATATATATATAAATGTAAACTTATCACTATACTCGTTTCGAAAAACCCTCTGAGTATATATGCAGAAGGAAAAAATGGATCTAAAAAAAGAAAGAGCTAAGCACGTAAACATCAGTCAAAGTATGTAGCCCAAAGAAGAAACCCTGAGACGAGTGATCTATAACAAAAAAGCGCTCAATACGTAAGCAGAGCAGAAAAAGTAAATAACCTAAAGAGCCAACAAACCTATCAAGGTTTCACCTAACCGGATCTTCAGGGGAGGTTGGCTTCCCTGAAGATCCGGTGAGGTGAAACCTTGGTAGGTTTGTTGGCTCTTTAGCTTATATATGTGTATATATGTGTGTGTGTTTATACACACAATGATTAGTTACTCATTTCTGAGTACATCATCTGGTATGATCAGTAGTTTGAGCAAAGCCAGTACACTCAAAGCCTCAGTCACAATGACTAGTTCAACTATCTGCAGTTTCTAAATAGTTTGTCTCCCTGATTTCACTCTCTTGGCTTGAGTTAATCTGATTCATGACATCATTTTCCAGCCATTTCCAATGGTACCTCATGCTGAGATCACCTTTCCCAAACAATAACATCAAGATGTTACCTTCATTATGAATAAATATAAGATACTTTTTAAAATTTTAATGGAATAGTATAACAAAGATCCAGCATGAATGTATAAGTTCCATAAACATTGAGTTATTGTAAACATGAGTCATTAGTGTACCACATTTACCTAGACTGGTGGCCACTCAGAACTAGAGAACTTATTTAACCCAGTGCTGGGGAAAGAAGAAATGGATTCATACCTTTCTCAATGGTATATATGCAAAAGAGAACAACAAACTTGGCTTGAAATGAACTCTGATCGCTAATTTTTCTTTCTGAACATTTATTATAC
Source organism: Ascarosepion bandense (assembly GCA_037127315.1). Lineage (NCBI taxonomy): Eukaryota > Metazoa > Mollusca > Cephalopoda > Sepiida > Sepiidae > Ascarosepion > Ascarosepion bandense. The sequence goes on from JBBBDQ010029430.1 coordinate 280,793, forward strand.
AACCTGCACATTGAAAATTCTTAGGATTTTAGGATTTCATACAAATTTAAGAAGGCTAGAGAATCAGTCTGTTAAGTGCCATATGTGATACATGCTTGGGCAAAAATGTCTCAAAAGAATCTGGACAGAAAATTTTCCTGCAGTAGGTTGCCATTACTTTGTGGAAAACTGGTTGCTAAATAAGGTTATAGAACCCAATCTGTCCTGTTATTTAACCCATAGCTAAAGGGAGAAGCAGTGGATTAATACCTTTCCCAAGGTATCTAAACTTATTTATAAATGGAACTTGTGTCTGTGTGTGTGTCTGTTACCTATAGACTCCGGAACGGCTGAACCGATTTTCTTGAAAATTTACACAGTTGTACTATAAGTGTCTGCGAGTGTTCTTAGCTAGGTTTTATGTTGAGGTATCCCTGATAAATATCAAATCGATAATCGAAAAAATCGGGTTATAGAAGGAGTGGTCCGATTTTAATCAAATTTGATACACTCATAGACAAAGACATTAGAAACGATATTCACAAGTTTCAAGGTTGCAGTTCTTACAATAGTTCTGAAAATCAATTATATATATATATATATATATATATATATATATATATAAGGCAAGATGTTTGTGCGTCTGTTTGTCTGTCTGTATGTCCTTTATACAAATCCACAATTTTTATCTGATTCTCACCAAACTTCACACAGATATTCTTTAGGCTGCGTCTGAGCTCCAGGACCATGGATTAGTTTTAAAGCTTTCATCACACCCAAGCAGCGCCGGGCTATACTGCTAGTTTGCTTATAAGTGAATGCATTGAATTCAACTGGAATTTGAGCTCAGCTCTCTGATTTCCCACATTTTTTGGTGTGTGTTCAAACACCTAGCTGTATATCTCCTAGTTTTATTTTGTTGTAAAGAATAAGGCCACAGCCTCATCACATTAGGTGTTGCCACTACAGTTTCTCTTGCAAGTTTTTTTGCAGGTTGCAGTTGCCAGCATTGTACCCAACCAATTTTGAATTTTTAATGTACTTGCGTGAAAGTGAATGCAACAAACTCGGTCAATTTTTTTTTTTTTTTTTAATCGTTTCACCCCAAGCAAGGCAGTACCACCACTGATGCACAGGGGGCTACATCGGAGAGTAAAAGTTTAGGCAGGAGGAGAGTGAAGAAAAAGACGAGCCAGTTACAGGGAGTGTCAGAGAAAGGGCAAAAGAAGGATGTCTTCACAGATGTGAAGACAGTTGCGAAGGTAGAAAGAAAGGAAAACAACAAGATACACAGGGTGATGTAGAAAGAACTGGAGTCAAGTGGATAAGAAATGGGAATCAACATTGCATTTAAATTCCTGGATGTTGTAGCTGTTAGGAATGCAAGCTCCACAGGTGAGAAGTGCGAGAAAAGAAGCGACTGGAGTAGAATTGTCATCTACATTTGGTAGTATAGAGCGAGAAGCAGAATCAGGCCAGAGATAGGGCAGGAACAGTGCGGGTTCATCAAGGACACTGGAACAAGGAACGCCATATTCATGATTAGGATGCTCTCTGAAAGGGCATTACAAATGAAGAAAGACTTGTACCTATGCTTCATTGATTACGCGAAAGCATTCGACAAAATACGACACAAAGAATTGATGGAGATGCTAGGCAACCTCGACATTTTCGGCAAAGACATAAGAATAATCAAGAATCTCTACTGGCAGCAAACGGCCTGCATATGGACAGGTAACGACCTCAGTAGATACACAAAGATAGAAAAAGGCGTAAAACAAGGATGTGTCTTTTCACCGGATTTGTTCAACCTATACAGCGAGAATATTTTGAGGACCCTAGATGACACGCCAGGATTTGTTATTGGAGGCCACAACCTGAACAACATAAGATATGCGGACGATACAGTGCTGATTGCGGACACGGAAAGCAAACTACAAGACCTCATACAGAAAGTAGCAGTGGAGAGTGACAAGAAGGGACTACAAATAAACTTTAAGAAAACTGAATGCATGGTCATCAGCAAAAGATACAACCTAAAATGCCAAATACAGGTGGGGGGTAACAAAATCAAACAAGTACAAGAATTTAAGTACCTAGGAAGTGTTCTAACAGGAGATGGAAAATGTGACACGGAGATCCGAAGGCGAATTGGCATGGCAAAGGACACGTTCCAGAAGATTAGCAAAGTACTAACACACAGGAAAATCTCAATAGAAATGAAGAAAAGAGTGCTAGACTGCTACGTGATGTCAGTTCTTCAATACGGCTGTGAATGCTGGACAATATCATCGAAAATGAGGACAAAACTGGAAGCGGCCGAAATGTGGTTCTACAGAAGGATGCTACGGATATCGTGGACTGAGCATACAAGCAACGACGAGGTGTTAGAAAGAATGGCAACAAAAAGGAAATTGATGCTGAGCATCAGGAAGAGACAACTGAAGTTCCTGGGACATGCAATGAGGAAGGAGAACCTGATACTGACTGGACAGATAGAAGGAAGGAGAGACAGAGGAAGGCAGCAGATAACATATTTGCAGTGCCTGATCAGGTGGATGACGGAACGGGGGTTGCCAGGAGCAATAGGAGCAAACATACTAAGAGCCACAAGGGATAGGGAGACGTGGAGATCCATGATCGCCTACGTCCTGAAGGGACATGGCACATAGAAGAAGAAGAAGAAGAAATGTAAAAGGGTAGGACCTTGTTGCCAGTCTGGTTTCATGAGTAAATTCTTGTGGCACCAGTGACCTAAGTTTGTTGGAGCAGAAGCCATGGAAATATTTATAGAAAAGATAGAAAGAAGCCACATAGACTTAACTTATCACATTACTAAGGGAGAATTAAATTATTGGCCAAATTTTCTTTTCTGGAACCATGTTGCCAGGACCATTTTACAAGTTTCTTGTGGTGATTTGTTTATCAGAAACTTGATCCACTGAAGGAGTCGCATAAGGTTAAAGAGTAAAGTTGAGAGTTCATTTTTCTTAAGAAGTTTTTTTTTTTTTATGCAGAAGGTCAGCTAAGACATGTCTTTATTGAAAAAAAGAAAGTAGTTGGGTTGGAGGAGGTGTGTTCTTAGCAGAAGAATAAATGCATTTGGAAAACCAACTTGAAAGAAGAGTCATCAAGTAAGTAAAAGTTAAAGAAATAGAATAAAATGCAGATAATAATAGTAATTTTTCTTATTCATGAATCAGATGTGATGAAGTGGAAGGAGTAATAAAGAAAAAAATTGATTGTAAGCCATTTCATTGAATATTTTACATATCGGATGATGAAAGGTCATGCATGTAAATTCTTGATTTAGAGTTATTTATTGTTGGTATCTTTTTATTTCCTTCAGAATCTTCATACTGACTCAGCTGAACGGGGAAAGTAATAGGCTTTGGTAATTTTCAATAATGTTTTGAATATTTTTCTGGGAAACATTTTTTTCTTCTGAAAAAGCCATTTGCATAAAATTCATTGCTTTGTTAGTATGACTCAGAATATACTGATTACTCTGCAGAGGAGCAATATGGCCCCTAAAGGGCTGTCTTCTGAGAGGGGTATTTGTTGATTTTGTTATAAATCTGGCCAATGTCTGCCCTTTAAAGTCAAGTGAAAACTATACCTATGTCTACCTACCTATCTATTTATTGTGATTTTTTTCTTCTGTAAGACTGAGATTTGACATTAAACAACCAAACAAGGATTAACAGAAAATTCTTTGTCAAAATGACTGAAGCAATATATATATATATATATATATATATATATATATATATATATAATGTGTGTGTGTGTGTGTAAAATTTAAGATCCAAGCAAAATATTTGTGCAGAAATAAAAGGAGAAATTATTTTAGCTGACACATTTCATCCTCTGATAGACTTTATCAAATGTAAGGAATTTATTTTGCAGTAATTATTTATTTTAAAAAAAAGTACCATTTGCTTACTTTTGTTTATTAGATACTAGCAGTATAGCCTGGCATTGCTCGGGTGTAATGAAAGCTTTAAAACTAATCCATAGTCCTGGAGCTCAGACTCAGCCTAAAGAATGTTTGTGTGAAGTTTAGTGAGAATCGGATAAAAATTGTGGATTTGTATAAAGGACATACAGACAGATAAACAGACACACAAACATCTTGCCTTTTATATATATATATATATATATATATATATATATATATATTATCAATTTTCTGCACTATTGTAAGAACTGCAACCTTGAAACTTCTGAATATTATTTCTTATGTCTTTGTCTGTGAGTGTATCAAATTTGATTAAAATCGGACCACTCCTTCTATAACCCAAATTTTTCGATTATCGATTTTCAATATTTATTGTCAGTACCTCGACACAAAACCTAACTAAGAACACTTGCAAATGCATATAGTACAACTGTGTAAAATTTCAAGAAAATCGGTTCAGCCATTTCGGAGGCTATAGGTAACGGGGACACACACACACACACACACACACACACACACACACACACACAGACAAAGTTCCATTTATAAATAAGTTTAGATTAAATTATGTCACTTAGTACCTTCCATAGTTTATCTAGACTTTTCAGTTTGCATATTTGTATGTTGTTTATGAGTGTTCTTAAATTTAAAGATTTAAAAAAAAAATTAAGAACATTTTTTTTTAAGTGCTTTATATTTGGTAGGATATGAACAGAATACCGTACTACAAATTGCTGAAGCCTGGTAAGAAGACTGTTAATGAAGAGTGTTAGTCATCATCTTCAGGTTAACATATTCTGCTGACATGTAGTAAAAGGAGTATATTGAAATAAATACTAGGTCTGCTGCTAAGAAAGTTGGTTCCCAATGCTCTGCTTGACAATTTTTCTCACCAGAATCTATCTTATACATTTATAAATCTGCCATTCATTCATGCATTTGAATATTGCTGCCACATATAGTCTGGTGCTTCTGCTATATATTTAGAGATTCTCAATAAATTCCAAAGAATCTGCAATGTTATTGTTCTTGACCTGGCATCTTGGCTTTAGTTACTTTTTCACCATTATAATGTATTTTCCCTGTGCCTTTTCTATAAATACTTTCATGGTATTTATTCAGATGAAGTCTCTAATATGGTCCCTAGACTTTATAAATTTAAGCCCAGCATACTTCTTGCACTTTCCCATCACCATAATGTATTTTCACTGTGCCTTTTCTATAAATACTTTCATGGTAATTATTCAGATGAACTCTCTAATATGGTACCTAGACTTTATAAATTTAAGCCCAGCATACTTCTTGCACTTTCCCATCACCATAATATATCTTCCCTGCACCTTTTCTATAAATACTTTCATGGTAATTGTTTTAATGAATTTTCCTGTATGGTACCTAGATTTTAAAAATTTAACACAATACTAATTGGTGGCAAGGTCTCATCATTTTAAAATTGAAATGGCTAGATGTAACTGAAAATTCTATTTTTTTTCTTGCACTTCTCACTTGCGGAACTCTCTTCAGCTTCTTGCTTCCTAGTTAGCTTCGATCTTCAAAAAATTAAATGCAATGTCAGTCCTTATTTCCTATTTTCTTAATTCCTATTCTTTTATAGTTCTCTCTTTTTAATAATGTTTTTCCTTTTCTTATATTTTTTCACAGTCAGTAACCCTTACACTCTTATTGCCTTGTTTGTTTTTATGCAAAAAAAAAAAATTTTTGAAAGGTTAAAAATCGTGGATTTTTGATAACCAATTGCCAGAGGGAAATTTTTTCCTGGAGAGGTTAAAAATTCATGTTAAAATTCTTGGGTCACATTATTCATAAAGCTGCTTATACACAAGTCAGTCAGTTAAGTGCCATACGGAATACATGCTTTGGGTGATTATGTCTCAAAAGAGACATGGCTGACTGGGCAGAAGACTATCCCGCAATAGGTTGCCATTACTTTCTGTGATAGATTGGTTGCCAGCTAAGGCTATAGAACCCACTGTTTTATTATTTAACCCATAACTGGAGGGAAGAGATGGATTAATACTTTTCCTAAGGGTATTTGTGCGTAAGTGAATGCAAGGAATTCAACTGGAATTTGAACTCATCTCTCTGATTTGTCGTTCTGAGTCGATATCCACTGCACCACAAGGCACATCCTCATACACAAGTATATACAGTAAAAAAAAACAAAACTGATTTCTACATTTCAAGACAAGTCTTTTACGTAATGTAGAAATTGGAAAGTCACCATTTTAAATTGGAAAGTCACCATTCTAGAATTTTAGATTGACAAAAGAATGTGTGATTGAAAATAATTAATTCTCAATCTAAAATTCTTTTTTACACACCATATTTACCAGAATGGGTGCCAATGTTAACATCAGTGCACACAATTATCATTTGTAGAAAGATTTATATAATTTTTTTTTTTTTTTTATCGTATCACCCCGAGCAAGGTGGTAACGCCACTGAAGCGCAGGGGGCTACGTAAGAGTGAAAAGATTGGAAAAGAGAAAGCCGGAAACCACATCCTAAACAAGGAACAAGGGATGAGCCTCTTCACCTGTTCAATAGACGTGGGTGGAGTGTGAACCGGGTGATAGACTAATCTATCTACTCCAATTGAAAAAAAATAAATTAATAAATAAAGGAGTGAAAAGATTGGAAAAGAGAAAGCCGGAAACCACATCCTAAACAGGGAACAAGAGATAAGCCTCTTTACCTGTTCAATAGACGTGGGTGCAGTGTGAACCGGGTGATAGATTAGTCTATCTACTCCAATTGAAAAAAAAAATAAATAAAGGAGTGAAAAGATTGGAAAAGAGAAAGCTGGAAACCACATCCTAAATAGGGAACAAGGGATAAGCCTCTTTACCTGTTCAATAGACATGGGTGGAGTTTGATGTTTAAAAATTGTCTCAGTAAAATGTGAACTAATAAAATCATTTTTCAATATAAAATGATATAAAGGAGACTTAGAAAAAATTGGTTATTACATGTATATTCCCAGATAGTTAAGTCATATTGTCCTGAAGGACATGTGTGATCTTGGCTCTTCACAATTTCCTGTCTTCTGGATAACTCAGCATGAGATGACCCATAAGGTTGATATGCTGGTAAAAAATACCTTACCTTTCCTTTGTCACTCTTAAAAAGTTTGTATTTTTGCCATCTCTCTTAAACCATTTAGCTGAGCTTGTTATTTACTGCTTTCCTCTTTCCCTCAATATGTCTTATGCGTGTCAAATTTTCTAATCTGTCTTTCCTCGTTACTTAACCTAGAAATTTCAACAGCTTCTTTCTGATGCTAAGTGTAAGTGTCCTTTTTATTTTCATTTTCTCTAAAATTTTATCATTGCTGTTCAATGATTAGTCTATGGTATTCTCAGCATCCTTCTGTAAAACCACATTTCTGTTTCATCAAGTCTCTTTTGAATCTGTGACGTGATTGTTCTGGCATTTACTGCCGTATAGAAGAACTGATATATAATTCAGTACTCTTTTATTGTTTCTAATGAAATGTTCCCTACATTTTAGTAGGCATCTTTCAGTATCCAAATTTGACTTCAGATCTCAGTGTTGCATTTTCTGTTAAAACACTTCCTAGATATTTACATTGTTGTATTTTCTAGATTTTGGTATCTTCATTTGTAATTTGCATATTGAGTAGAATTAAAGTTAAATATTAGCTTAAAGACATCTCCATTTTGTACAGAGGATGCTGGGTAATTTGTAATATTCAAAGACATTTTTTTTATCATTTTGAGAGGATGCGGGGTAAAACATATTTATCCAAATGTAGACCATTTAAGAACATTTTTGTATTTAGAATAAATTCCTGTTTACCAAGTATGTCTGGCTTTTATTATAAATAGATGTGAACTTCACATAAATGTTGGCATCAAATATCAAAGTTTGGGTGTTGTTGTTGGCTGCTGTTAGGAAAAGTCCCATTTGAATTGAATTTTTGAACAATGGAATGACAGATCAAGTATTGCAGGGATGAATAAGTCAAATATCATAATGTTTATTTTGTCTACAAATGTTTCTGGCTTTTAAATAGAGTTTGAGGCATCAAGAAGAGGTGTTGATTTAGATCTGTATTTCCAAAAGCTTGGGTATAAAAATTACTTCATACAAGCTTTATGATATCATCATTTTTTATAAACAGCAGATTGTATTACTTGCATGATTTCATTTTATCAACAGCAACAAAAGGGAAACTTTATTATTAGTGTGACATTTTATAACCAACAATAAAATATGATTACTAGTATGACTTTTTATCACCAGCAATAAAAGAATGAATTCATTATTAATGTGTTTTTTGTATCACCAGCAATAAAAGAATGTTATTATTAGTGGGATTTTTATCACTAGTGTGACTTTTTATGACCAACAATAAAATACTTGTACTAGTGTGACTTTATTTAATAATCAACAAAAGAATGATTACTAGTATGACTTTTTACTATCAGCAATAATAGAATTTTATTACTAATGTGACATTTTATCACAAAGTCATTATTTTATTACTTGTGTGACTTTTTATAACCAACAATAAAAGAATGATTACTTTTTTTTTATCACCTGCAATAAAAGAATGATTATTTGTGTAACTTTTTATCATCCAAAAGAAAAAAAAATATTTTATTAATAGTGTGAATTTTTATCACCAGCAATAAAAGAATGACTGCATTGGAAGTTTGGATTTTTCCTCACTAACAACAAAATACTTCTATGTGATGTAGATCTCTACAATTTCCTGGCCCTTGTAGCTCATAATAACTTCTGTCTTTTTGTTCTCACTCCCATACTCTACTCTGTCATCCATTCACTCAAGCTTGCCAGGTAGGTTGAGTGTTGTTCCTTCTGTCTTACATTCAAGCTATCCTGTGAGTATTTTCTTCCTTATTAAATCAGTTAAGTGCCATACACAATATACACCTGGGTGATCGTGTATCTTTCAATCCATGACTAACTAAGCAGAAGATTTTCTCTCAGTAGGTTACTATTTCTTTCAGTGGTAAATAGTTTGCCAATCAAGGCTATAGAACACAATCTGTCTTGCTGGAGGGAGAAGAGATGGATTAATACCTTTCACAAGGGGATTTGTGCATAAGTAAAATGCAATGAATTCAACTTGGACCATTGTGTCCCAGAAATTTCAGCTTTCTCTTCCTGATGTTAAGTATAAGTGTCTTTTTTGTTGCCATTGCTTCTACAACTTTGTCATTGCTCACATGTTCGGTCCAATGTATTCACAATTACATAACAGTTCAGTACCCTTTTCTTTGTTCTTGTTGCTTCAGTTCACTTCTTCATCTGTGAGGAGATTGTCCAGCATTCACTGCAATATAGGAGGACCATAACAGTTCAGCAGGCGCCCCTGCTGTTCCTCTCAGTGTTTTTGACAGGCTCCAAAAGAGAATCTGTTATGTGATAGGTCCTGACTTGGCAGCTTGACTCCAGCCACTTTCTTACCAGCAGGATGTAACTTCCCACAGTCTATTCTACAAATATTTTCATGGCTTCTGCTCCAACGAACTTAGGTCACTGGTGCCCCCTCCACACGAATTTAGTCGTGCAACCAGACTGGCCACAAGGTCCCACCCATTTACAGTTAGCTAACAATTCTACTCCAGCAGCTTCTTTTCTCGCACTTCCCTCCTGTGGAACTCCCTTCTATGTACTTACTTTCCTGACGGCTACAACCTCCAGGAATTTAAAAGCAATGTCACTACCCATCTCTTATCCACTTGACTCCAGTCCTTTCTACATCACCTCATATATCTTGTTCTTTTCCTTTCTCCCTACCCTTGAAACTCTCTTCACATCTGTTCTCATCCTTCTCTTGCTCTTTCTCTGACACCTCCTGTAACTAGTTCAACTTTCTCTTCACTCCTATCCTGTCTAAACTTTTACTCTTATGTAGCCCCCTGCGCATCAGTGGCGGTACCACCTTGCTTGGGGTGAAATGATTAAAAAAAGTACTCTCTTCTTTGTTTCTAATGATGTTTTTCTGTTTCTTAATACTTACAATATGTAACAGTTTTTGGTTAATTTTGGGTTTTGTTGGAAACAATTTTAAGTCATTGAATGTACAATTCTCTGTGGAAATATTTTGAAGTGTGTATGAAATAATAAAAAGTACACATGGAAATTAAGTTTGACTGCTTAAATAACATCTCCTTGAGTGACTTGTAATTGGGTCTAGTAAACAAGAGGATACCAGAATTAACCAAAAGTAGTTATATAAACATACACAAAAACACAATCCTAGAAAACAAGTGTAGCAACTTTTGAAAGTACTCAGAAGTGGAAGAGGGACTAAAGATGATTTTTAGTAAACTTACTGATTATATAATACTAGTGTTTTTTTTTTGTTTTTTTTTTTTAATCGTATCACCCCCGAGCAAGGCGGTAACACCACTGAAGCGCAGGAGGCTACGTAAGAGTGAAAAGATTGGAAAAGAGAAAGCCAGGAACCACATCCTAAACAGGGAACAAGGGATGAGCCTCTTCACCTGTTCAATAGACCTTGGTGGAGTGTGAACCGGGCGATAGATTAGTCTATCTACTCCAATTGAAAAAAAAAATAAATAAAGGAGTGAAAAGATTGGAAAAGAGAAAGCTGGAAACCACATCCTAAATAGGGAACAAGGGATAAGCCTCTTTACCTGTTCAAATAGACGTGGGTGGAGTGTGAACCGGGCAATAGCTTAATTTCAAAAAGTTAATAAAAAAAATGAATAGAAATAACTTGTTGATATTATTCAGCCAATTATATCAGAAAGAAACTATTGCTATCTAAAGACTTATATATATTACATAAATTAACGAAGATTAACGAAACTAGTTATAAAAAATCGACAATTTGAAATGATTTGTTTGAACATTATTTTTGATCGATACTTGTATTTAAGTTGATATTCTGTTTATAATCAAACAAACAGTATTATATATTTATTTCTACCAACCTGATTATTTACGATAAATTTTTGTTATGAAAATGTGTTTCATTTGGTAGGATTCGAACCTGCGACCCCTATCCACATAGGAGGAGCCACCAAGTGATCTGGTGCGTCTTAGACTTCTCGACCATGAATGATGATCAGTCTAAATGAAGTCTATATATGTTATAGGCTTAATTTGACTTCATTACATTATTTAACAGTGGAAATGGAATGTTGAAAGGTTTTTTTTAAAGATAGACAGATGCCCACGTGATATGATAGCTTTAAAAAACACTCTTTTTCAAAAACATAAAAATTGTTACAATCAAGACATGAAAATAAAATAAAAACATCAGAAAAATAACATTCTTGAAAATATTCAGTGAAGTGGCTGAAAGCACTTAGAAAGTAAAAAATTATAGAACATTTTTACATTCTATCTCTCCAGCAACAAGGAAACATATAAGAATACTAGAAAAATTAAATCAAAAATTGATAAAATCTTCCTTGTCTGTTGTTTTTAATTAAGTATGTTTAAAAGAAAGATTACTGCGCATATATATATAATCACCTGCAGACAGATCTGTTTTGCTGTTTCACAGCTCATCAGTACGGTTATAAATTTTACTATTCAAAGCTGTAAACAGCTCTAGCATGATCTTGATCATATCTGTTCAAGGTCCTCAAATTTATATTTTCACATTATTTCTGATGAAAAATGTAACCTTTTAATGTAATTAATAATTTTTGTGTTTAAATGGTTGCACTAAACAATGTATAATTGATCCTCAAACTGTCATGATTGAACCTTTAAAAGAAACATTTGTCTTGTGCATTTAGACATCTGCTTGCTTTAGCCAGAATTGAAACCCGACCAAATTGTCATCAGTCAATGATTCTACCTCTGATCTATGGGCTCTCAGTCGAAGAAGGCAGACTTTTAGCATGTGATATACCATGTAAACATATGTAGTCATCCGCAGACAGATCTGTTTCACTATATCACAGTTCATCAGTACGGTTAGACTCTGATTGCTTTTAACCCAGGATTGAAACCTGACCGAATTGGCGTCAGTTGGCAATTCTACCTCTAGGCTATGGGCGCTCGGTAGAAGAAGGCAGACTTTTTAGCGTGTATATTATCATTATGCACACCCAATAGCCAGAGTGCTCTAATTCATTACTGAATGAGCGATGTGTACATGCCAGAGTAGCTACTGTTTTTCAAAATCTACCATTATTTCAGAGTGCTCAATCAGGGTCTGAGAGAGTAAATAGTATCACAGCTCATCAGTACGGTTAGACTCCAATTGCTTTTAACCCAGGATTGAAACCCGACTGAATTGGCGTCAGTCAGCGATTCTACCTCTGGGCTATATGCAAAGAAAAATATAAAATGGAAATCGTTTTCTTGCGGTGCTTTAGGACATCATCCGTAAATTCATGTTTTCTCTTTTGGACAGAGCATCGTTGGCAATGCACATTTTAGAGACAGTATACATTAAATTACACTGTCTTAATGCTGACAGAAATTTATTTCTCTTTCTTTACTGGGTGGCTTGTGGGTGTATATTTTCCTTTTGAAACTCACTGGAACTATTTATTCTGCCTTTCGCTATTTTCACCCTCTTTCTTTTTCTCCCTTTTTTATATTGTATTTTAATCAGTAGTTCCTCATTTCCACTCAGTTTGTATCTTATCCCACGGTTTATGTTAACATTATACTAGTCATCAACAGTTCTTTTGATGAGGTGTGGTCCAAGTAAAGGCTACTATTTAACTGAAAAATACGTAGTTTTGTTTGTTTAAAACACATTCTTCTTCTTCTATGTGCCCTGTCCCTTCAGGACATAGGCGATCATGGATCTCCACGTCTCCCTATCCCTTGTGGCTCTTAGTATGTTTGCTCCTGTTGCTCCTGGCAACCCCCGTTCCGTCATCCACCTGATCAGACCCTGCAAATATGTTATCCGCTGCCTTCCTCTGTCTCTCCTTCCTTCTATCTGTCCAGTCAGTATCAGGTTCTCCAGGCTCTCCTTCCTCATTGCATGTCCCAGGAACTTCAGTTGTCTCTTTCATATAATCAATTCTGCTCCTTTAACAAAGTCAGTAGTATAAAAATTTAATTACTCAAAAACTTAAAATCAGATTTTTTTTTCAAAAACTTATGTCTACACATTAAAAAATGGGATTTTTTTTTTCATATGCATCTTCCCCAGACAGATTAAGTGTCATTCTATCATGACATAATTCAACTTCATATGACCTAAATGTTCAACTTCATAGTTCAACCTAATTCTAGCTTATGATTGAGTAATACAGACACGCCCATAACCATATTGTTTAACTTCCTCCAACTCTTCCTCCTTAACTTTCCAAATAACCATGAATTTCCAAAATAAATAATTTTAGCCATTTATTTTAGAATATCACCTGAAGAACAACAATAATGTTCTGAGACATGAAATTTCTTGTGTAGTGATATAATGCTTTTATAAACCATTGTAATAAAATATATATATATATATACATATGTGTATATATATATATATATATATATATATATATACAGTACTGTGCAAAAGTATTAGGACAAGAACTATTTTATCTTTTATGAGGCATATTGACAGAAAATAAACAATTTAATTAAAGAAATTTTACTTGATTTACTCAACAAATGCTTTAACAAGAAAAAATACTTGTTACAAAATAAATTTAATATTTATTATAATAGCCTTTCGCTTTTGAAATAATAAAATAATTGCGACAATTTACAAATCGCACCTAGTATATATATATATATATATATATATATATATACACACACAGTACTGTGCAAAAGTATTAGGACAAGAACTATTTTATCTTTTATAAGGCATATTGACAGAAAATAAACAATTTAGTTGAAGTATTTTTATTTGATTTACTCAACAAATGCTTTAACAAGAAAAAATATTTGTTACTAAATAAATTTAATATTTAGTATAATAGCCTTTTGCTTTCATCACAGCCTTCATTCTGTCAGGCACTGACATCACAATTTTCTTCAATGTATCTAATGGTATCTCCTGCCAAGCAGCTTGTATTTGTTCCCAAAGTGTGTCTTGCAAAGTAACTTTAGATTTATCCAAAATATCCCATAGATTTTCAGTAGGATTGAGATCAGGGCTTTGAACTGTCTGTCCAGAGTACTTTGATTCACTGATCTACCTTTCAATCCTTGTGTTGTTTAGAAAATTCTAAGCACTTTCTTATGTTTAGTTCATGTAACAATGGTTTTCTAACTGGTAGTGTGCAAAAGTGTTAAGACAGGGGTGATTTTAAATTTTATTTTGATGTTTCATCTAAACTTATTTATAAATGGAACTTTGTGTGTGTGTGTGTGTGTGTGTGTCCATTACCTATAGACCCCAAAATGGCTGAACCGATTTTCTTGAAAATTTGCACAGTTGTACTATAAGCTTCTGTGAGTATACTTTGCTAGGTTTTGTGTCAAGATATCCCCAATAAATATCGAAAATTGATAATCGAAAAAATTGAGTTATAGAAGGAGTTGTTCGATTTTAATCAAATTTGACAAAGACATAAGAAACGATATTCAGAAGTTTCAAGGTTGCAGTTCTTACAATAGTGCAGAAAATCGATAATATATATATATATATATATATATATAAAAGGCAAGATGTTTGTGTGTCTGTTTATCTGTCTGTATGTCCTTTATACAAATCCACAATTTTTATTCGATTCTCACCAAACTTCACACAAATATTCTTTAGGCTGAATCTGAGCTCCAGGATCATGGATTAGTTTTAAAACTTTTATTACACCCGAGCAATGCCAGGCTATGCTTCTAGTAAAAGATAAAATAGTTCTTGTCCTAATACTTTTGCACAGTAGTGTATATATATGTGAATTAATAAATATACATATGAGGCTACACAAATATATATTATTAGGTATTAATACGAATTGTCTTACGTCGATGGCACAACTCGAAGTTTCATGTGTTATGCAATCATCAGGTGCATATTACAAACTGACAGTTTAATAGATTTGAATTTAAGTTCACTTGATGTTCTTGGGAGTTAAACCTTATAAAGTTAGGTTACTGCTTTATATATATATATATATTTTTTTATATCTGTTACCGCCACTTCATATAAATTTATGAAATTTCAAGAAATTAAATTCTGTACGCACAATTGGTTTTATTAGTTAAACGCAAGACACATTGGGGAATGTAAATCATATATTGTTTTTTGAAACCATTTAACCCCTTTTACTGAACATTTGTTCCGAATAGTAAAATAAAAAAAATGCTATAAAATTGACATTATTCAATTAGATAAGCTTTTAATTGCTTTAACAAACATTATAGTCTGAAGAAAAAACATCTTTTTTTTATTAATAATGAAATTTTAAAAGAATTGTTCTCATTTTTGTTTTTTTAATTATAATAATTTATAAAGTTTCAAACATATTTTTGAAATATTTTCAAGGCTTGCAGATGTTAGGATGATAAGTTATAAATTGAAGACTATATTTACTAGTTTAATAAAAGGCATCAAGCCATTATATCTTTAAAATAATTTTCAATTTTTTCTTTTTTTGTGTATTTGAAGTTTTTTTATAGTAATTTCTATGTGTACATTAAAATATCATATGTTTCAGGGTTTCTTCTCCTAATTGAAAAAAATTTGTACAGTTATGTCACTTGTGATTGCCATACATTTATTTTGCATCTGGTGAGCTGTCAACACATTTCAAATATAGCAACAGATCAAAAAGTTCAACTCTTTGATTAAGAAATAATTTTATTCTAAATTTCAGGCTATAAATAATACTTGTGTAAATTAGATTAATTTAACATTAAATTTGCTAATTTTTCAAAAATGTGTCATAGATGTATATTTTATTTTTGCAAAATTTTTAAAACTGAGAATTAATTTCTGTTTACAAATGTGTTGATCACTCAAAAATGGCCAAAAAATTAAAAATAGAAAAAAAAATAGAAAAATTTTAGATTCCAATCAATATAATTTCTTTGAAATACACCAGAGTATTTTGCTTACTGGAAATAGTAAATATAATCATTTAACTTTCAATTAAAACTAAAATAAGAATTTCAAGAAACTTTTTTTATTTGTAAAAATTCAATTTAAAAATTAGTTACCAAAAATGAGTAGAGATACCTTGTGTGTGTGTATATATATATATATATATATATATATATTTTATCGATACTCATATTTAAGTAGATATTCTGTTTTTTTTAATTAAACAGTATTATATATTTATATCTACTGGCCTGATTATTTACGATAAATTTTTTATTACGAATCCTGCCGAATGACACACATTTTCGTTATAAAAAAAATTTATCATAAATAATCAGGCCAGTAGATATAAATATATAATACTGTTTAATTAAAAAACAGAATATCTACTTAAAAAGGAGTATCGATAAAAAAAATAATGTTCAAACAATTCATTTCAAATATATATATATATATATATATATATATATATATATATTTTTAAATTTGTACATGTTCTAAAATAAAATTTATAATAAATATTCACAGCTCTATATTATATATTGAGCACTGTTTTAAATTAATGTTTTGGACGTTGTAAATTTTTCTTCATTCCTTATTCATTCGTGTGTGTGTGTGTGTGTGTATATATATATATATATATATATATATATATATATATATTTCTTCATTCTTAATCTTTACTGAACCTGCTCTTTCAACTTGACTGCCTATACATAATTATTTTATAGTTTATCTTTGAGTTTTTTTTACCAAGTCCCAATTCTCTCTGAAAATAGGAAAAAATTTACCCCCCTCCATATGCCCACCACTACCTCAAGAGTATTTGCCAAACGCTGCACTCTAAAATAGATGCCAAAATATAGCCAATGTTTTTAGCATCTCTTCTTTTTGTTGTCCAGTTATGGAATTTTGTGTTTTCTCTTTTGTTGGCCCTCTGTTCCATCTTGTCTTGGCTCTGGAATGAAAATATCAGAATTGTCTTGAGACATTGCAGGGTGTTCAAAAAATGACTTTGTGGGTTGATAAAGTGAAACTGTTTTTCTCACATAACACAACATGCTCCTCAACATGAAAGCCCTTACACTTCACACGCTAATTTTAACTTTTTTATTTATTCCACCACTGACAGCAATGAGCATAAAATTTTGAGAGAATTTTCTGATAAAGCAGGTTTGCTCCACAGCTATAGAACTCTCAATATTACAATCTGTAACGTGGTTGATACTGACTTGGCAGACCGGCTGCAACTACTCTCTCACCGGCGTGATGTAGCTTCCCTGTGCCTCTTCTACAAGTACTTTCATGGCTTCTGCTCCGATGAACTTAGATCACTGGTGCCGCCTAAGCATGAATTTACACGAGATACTAGATTAGCAACTAGGTCCCACCCTTTTACAGTTAAACAAATAAAATGTAACCATAAATTCTACTCCAACAGCTTCTTTTGTCGCACTTTCCCGACAGCTACAATCTCCAGGTGTTTAAATGTAGGGTCAATAGACACCTCCTATCACACTAACTCCCAATTATTCTCAGAACACTCTCATCTACCCAACCCTCATTCTCTGTATCCTTACCCGCCTATCACCCACCCTCTGACATTTCCTATATTTAATCATCCTTTCTCCACTCTATGTAGCCCCCTGTGCAGTAGTGGCAGTGACATGCCTTGCTCGGGGTGAAACGCTTATAAAAAAAAAATAAATAAATAAATACTTTTCTTTTTTTTACAGTGTTTATACTACAACTAATGTCTTCTATGATATTACAATTTTTTGTCCATTATACCTTCCAGTCTTTTTAATCTGGTTAACTTTTGGGACATTTCAAACAACCTTTGGTCCAGGATATGATAATATGACAAGGCCTCTCATTGAGAGGTTGTGAGTAGCATCGGTCACCTTACCCCGGGGTGGTAGCACCTGTTAGGGTCTGAGCTACAGCAAATAGTGTTTTAACCCCAGTTTAGGGATAAAATATGAGAGGATAAAAATAGATTTTTATAGTAATAATTCCTGCAGTATTTGTTAATAGTGTAATAATTCTTGGTATACATTTTTGAAGGAAAATATTACCAGCAATACATCTGACTCTCAACAAAAAACCTCTTTACAAAAATACATCAATGAAACCTGATCTACAAACTTATTTCTTACAAAGAATATGTATTCTATTCATGCAAATCTATTGTAAAAAATCTTGTCAGCGTTAACTAACCCATTGAGGTTGAAACGCTGTAAAACAAATTGAACCAATCAAACTGAACCTTTTATTTGATCTGTGGTTATAAATTGTTTGCATTCTACTACCCATGGGGAGAGATATCCTGTTTAAGTCTTTGTTCTAGAGCAGCTGTTCCAAATCTTTTTGTTCTTTTGTACCCCTTGGCATTTTTATAGATTCCTGTGTACCCTTAAAAATTGAGAATGAAAAAGAAAAACAATGAAATTGAAATTTTGATATTTTATGAGAAAAAGCTTTTTGAGTAGAGTCAGTTACTCATAACATCAGTAAATTAGGGCACCTAGAGGTGGTGTAATAGTTAGCAAGATTGTCTCGCTAGTATCATTACAACTGAGGAATGAGTTTGACCTTCACTGGGTGTGCCTTACTTTCGGCCTTGTGCCACATCTAAGCAATGCTTAGGAAAATCACCATAACATCAGTGAATTAAACGCAGGTCAAAAATGTATGTATGTTGTGGTGCAGTAGATATCTATTTGGAACTAGAAATCAAGAAATTCCTTGCATTCACTTATGCACAAATATCATTGGGAAAGGCATTAATTTATCTCTTACCTCCAGTTATGGGTTAAATAACATGATAGATTGGGTTCTATAGTCTTGGTCAGCAACCTGTCTACCGCAGAAAGTAATGGCAACCTACTGCGGGATAATCTTCTGCCCAGTCAGTCATGTCTCTTTGAAGACATGATCGTCTAAGCGTGTATCACATATGGCAATTAACAGATTGACCGACCCTCGTGAATATCTGAGCTTGATCGACCGAATAAAATATTGGGTACAAAAATTACTAGATTCGTTTTGGGCAGGGTTTCCCAATCTTTTTGTTCTTCTGTACGCCTTGGAATTTTGATAGATTCTTGTGTGTCCCTAAAAATTGAGGATGAAAAAAGAAAAACAAGAAATTGAAATTCTGATATTTTATTAGAGAAAGCTTTTTGAGTAGAGTCAATTACTTGCAATATCAGTGAATTAAATGCAGATAATTTATAAAATAGTTTGATCCTTCATAGATATTTTTTAAATTATCTATCATGATTATTACTAAGTAAAAATACAAAAAACTATTCAAAACTATGTACTGATAAACAAAACTAAGTAGTACTCATGAGGTAGATGGGCTTTTTTTTTTATTTACTTTTTTTTATTTATTTACTTTTTTATTTATTTATTTACTTTTTTATTTTTTATTTTTTTATTTATTTACTTTTTTATTTATTTACTTTTTTATTTTTTTATTTATTTACTTTTTTTTATTTACTTTTTTTTATTTATTTATTTTTATTTTTTATTTATTTATTTATTTATTTTTTATTTACTTTTTTATTTTTTATTTATTTACTTTATTTATTTACTTTTTTTTATTTATTTATTTACTTTTTTTATTTTTTATTTTTTTATTTATTTACTTTTTTTATTTTTTTTCCAACTAGCTCATTTATTCAAGGAGAAACTTTAGCAATAGCACAATGATAGCACACTAGCTGTTAGTGTCAGGAACTGAGAGATTAGTGTGCTCTCAATGTTTTTTCTCTTGTGATCAGGCTGACATTTATGAAGTTGAAATTGTGGCCAGGTGGGTTACAGTGAACTATCAGTGTATTCAAAGTGTTGTTCTTTCTGACAGGAAAATGCAGACAGATATTAAGTTTTAATATAAAAAAAAAACACTATTTTTTATTCTAGCCTAAAGACACCTACCAAATTATGAAATGTGTTGTCAATAAAAATCTTTTACACTTGTCTCATTTCTCCACTGTTGTTTAGAGTCAATATCCTCGACACACAAAATATTGTTGTAACTCTAAAGGTTACTGCGTGAATAATCACCAAAACAGAGGTTGGGAATAATAGTATATCAACAAATACAAGACTTGCACGCTGTGCGAAATAGATACACTGCTAGTGAACTGCTAGTCAGTATAATCACTCTACTCTACTATGTCCACATATTTAAGAGAATAGGAACATCCCATTACTATGTATAGGTAGGTATACAACAAATATATATATTAACTAGCAGTATAGCCCGGCTTTGCTTGGGTGTAATGAAAGCTTTAAAACTAATTCATGGTCCTGGAGCTCAGACTCTTTGGACGTTGGCACGAAAGACTAAAAAGCAATAGTTATTTCCAGTTAAAGCGAAACTGTAGACTGAAAGAAAAATGAATAGATGTAAGTCAAATTTTGATTTCCTGGTATCGATAGCAAATAAGTTTTTTTTCATCGTAAACTGAATTTTTAAGGCTAAATAAGTCCTCTGAATAAATGGTATCATGGCTGAGACTAAGAACTACAATTATACCTACTTAGAGCCAAACCCGAAGCAAAAACTAAAATAAAAGGGCTGAAAAAATACAGACATACTAGCAGATAAACAAACACACACACAAACATCTTGCCTTTTATATATATATATATTATCGATTTTCTGCACAATTGTAAGAACTGCAACCTTGAATCTTCTGAATATCGTTTCTTATGTCTTTGTCTATGAGTGTATCAAATTTGATTAAAATCGGACCACTCCTTCTATAACCCAATTTTTTCGATTATTGATTTTCGATATTTATCGGGGGTACCTCAACACAAAACCTAGCTAAGAACACTCGCAGACACTTACAGTACAACTGTGTAAATATTCAAGAAAATCGGTTCATCCATTTTGGAGTCTATAGGTAACGGATACAAACACACACACACAGACAAAGTTTCATTTATAAATAAGTTTAGATTTACATAAATATACATATTATCCTACGTCTATGGTATGACTTGGAGTTTAATGCACTCTACAATCATCAGGTACTTATTATGAGCTAATGGGAGTTCATAATAAGCACCTGATTGCATGGTGCATGAAACACCAACTTGTGCTACAGATGTAGGATATGTATATTTATTTAGTCAGTTACGTGCCACACGAGATTCATACTTGACCGAACATGTCTTGAAAGAGACATGATTGACTAGGCAGAATATTTTTCTGCAGTTGGTTGCCATTTCTTTCTGCAGTAGATTGGTCACCAACTAAGGTTATAAAACCTAATCTGTCTTCCTATTTAACCCGTAGCTGGAGAGAGAAGAGACAGATTAGTAATATTCTCAAGTGTATCTAAATCCATCTAAACTTATTTATAAATGGAACTTTGTCTGTGTGTCTGTTACCTGTAGACTCTGAAGCAGCTGAACAGATTTTCTTGAAAATTTACACAGTAGTACTATAAGTGTCTGCAAGTGTTCTTAGCTAGGTTTTGTGTCAAGGTACCCCTGATAAATATCGAAAATCAATAATCGAAAAAATCAGGTTATAGAAGGAGTGGTCCGATTTTAATCAAATTTAATACACTCATAGACAAAGACATAAAAAACAATATTCAGAAGTTTAAAGGTTGCAACTCTTACAATAGTGCAGAAAATTGATAATATATATATATAAAAGGCAAGATGTTTGTGTGCGTGTGTCTCTGTTTATCTGCCTGTATGTCTGTATTTTTTCAGCCCTTTTATTTTAGTTTTTGCTTCGGGTTTGGTTCTAAGTAGGTATAATTGTAGTTCTTAGTCTCAGCCATCATACCGTTTACTCAGAGGACTCATTTAGCCTTCAAAATTCAGTTTACAGCAAAAAAAATTTATTTGATATCAATACCAGGAAATCAAAATTTGACTTACATCCATTCATTTTTCTTTCAGTCTATGGTTTCGCTTTAACTGGAAGCAACTATTGCTTTTTAGTCTTTCCTGTCAACATCCAAAGAGTCAGAGCTCAAGGACCATGGATTAGTTTTAAAGCTTTCATTACATCCGAGCAACGCCAGGCTATACTGCTAGTATATATATATATATATATATATATGGTCTATCAAAAATACTTTTATAAACTGTGGGGAGTTCCTTATACTAAACAAGGGCAAATGTCTATATAAACAAATGTCTGCAAATCATTTGTTTTTGAGTTAATAAGTTTAAAAGTTTCTTCTAGAAGGCACTGTGTTGCCATTAGACTTGGTGATATTTGTTATTCATGTACATTTGTGAATAGCCTTTTCTTAATGTTTAACATGTGTAATAGCAAGTTAACTGAGAAGTGTTCAGTTTAACAATGGCAGGATGTTCATATTGCGAGCAGACAGATCTGATTTTTGTATATAGCCGAGTATATATGAATGGTAATCGATGCAAAACTGCATGGTCGTATCAGATTGCGTTTCCAGACTGAAGACAGCTGAGTCATCCAACCTTGCTGTTGTTAATAGTCCTGTTGCAAAGACAGGTTCTGTGGCACTACAAAATATGGTAATAAGTATTTTGGGATTGTATATATTAACAGCATCTACTGTAAACTTTTAATCACTAAAAAATGAAGGATATATATATATAATTTATTTTTTATTTAAAATTAATATAGTTTACATTGCAACATGGAAATTTCTGTTTCGAGATTTTTACCATCTCATCAAGCAATGTTAGCTCATAGTTGTGAAAACAATTTTCATTTTAATATAAGAAGCAATACATTTGTTATTTATGGATGTGGGAAGACGGAAAAATTTATATATGTGCTCAATTTAACCAATCAGAATAGAGATCCACTTTAAATTTGAAAAAGGTTATATTTTTGGGGAAAACATGATTTCTTCTTTCATTCTTAATGGCAAGAGTGTCAATTGCTCAAAACCCCTGTCTAGACACCATTTCCATTGATGTATCCATTATTGTTACAAGATTATTATCTTAGTTTTCTCTGTATCCCATCATTTTCTAAAACAAAAAGAAAGAAAGCATTTTATATTTATGATCTGACTTAAAGGGACCTTTGAGTGTAATTATACTACTTTTGTGACCATTCAGAATGCATTTTATTCTAATTTTTCATAAAACTCTTAATTTGTAAAAATTTGTAATATCTATTTTTAATAAATAGATTTTAATATCCATTTTATTATTTTATTAAAAATCTTATTAATATTCTAAAACTGTTGGTTCTTTTCACCTGGATTTATGATAATTTACGCTCTTGCACACTAATTGAGCACTATGGAGAATTGGTAGACTTTATAAACAGTAGCTATTGACGCATTTATGCATTGTTCACTCAGTAATGAATTTGAACACTCTTGGCTACTAGCTTGTATTTACATTGTGTATATAACATGCTAAAATCTGCCTTCCTCCACCAAGCACCCATGGCTTAGAGGTAGAATTGTTGACTAATGTTTATTCAGTCAGGTTTCAATCCTAGCGAGAAGCAATCGGATAACTAACCATACTGATTAGCTGTGACACAGCAAAACAGGACTGCCTGTGAATGACTATATATATATAATCATGGACATACACACAATTCCAAAATGTTGAACGAGAAAAAAAAATCCAAATTAAGAAAGAAGAAAAGACCAAAATTCAAACATATACCTCAGCAGTATAAAAAAAAAAAGAAAAAAAAAAGGAGTTCAATGCCTAAACTCTTCAATCAGAGCAGAGCAAAAGAAAGGGTTCTCAGCATCAAACTTTGTTGACGCACTGCTCATCATCATCATTTATTCATCACACCCAATGATGCATAGGGCAGCAACTTTTTGTTGCTGTTTCTGTAACAAAGTGTTTTTTACGGGACAGGGTTGTTAGCCCTGCACCCAACCCCCAAACCTGGAGGACCACAGCATCTAGTATTCCCAAATGGTCACCCATTTAAGTACTGACCAGGCTTGATGTTGCTTAACTTTGGTATTGGACGGGGACCAGTGCATTTAACATGATATAGCCGTAGACGACATACAGCTCAAGTTGACACTTAAATTTCGCCATTTCAAGATCTTCAGATATGTTACCAGTTAAACTTTAACCCTTGCTGTAATAAAGTTCTTCAAGGAATGGAATGTATTGGTAGAAAAGGTTTTTATCTTGTTTCTTTCATTAATATTTGTTTCACTTTTACGCGTGCTACTAGACTGGTGTTAAGGTCCCACCCTTTTACCGTTGAAATAAGTAAATATAGGTCTTCGGTATGAGAGTAAACTGCATCCAGCAGCAAGGCCTCTGATTAGGAGGTTGTGAGCAGTACGGAACCACCTATTAATTGCTGTTGTTCCCAGGTCCATCCTGATTCGGAGTGGTAGCACCTGTTAGGATCCCAGCTATGGGCAAAGACAATTCTACTCCTGCAGCTTCTTCTCTCGCACTTCCCGCCTGTGGAACTCGCTCCCGTATTCTTGCTTTCCTGACGGCTACAACCTCCAGAAATTTAAATGCAAAGTCAATACTCATCTACTAACCACTGGACTCTAGCTCTCTCCCCACCCCTGTATAACCTTCCCTTTCTCTCCACCTATGTATCTGTCATCGCACCTGCTTTCTATTGTTCCTTTCTAACTAGTTTGTACTCCTCACTCTTTTCTAATTAATCTTTTTACATTTATGTAACCCCCTGCACATCAGTGGCGTTTCCGCCTTGCTCGGGGTGAAATGATTAAAAAAAAAAAATAGTTAACCCCCGAAGTGGGGTCAAAACACTATGAAAGAATAAAAAATTTCATAGAAATGTATACATAAAAATGGACTTTTATAGAAAAATATAAATTTTTGAAGGAAAAATATTATTACAGTGTAACCCTGATATAAGACAGTTGTCGGGACCGGATAAAAGTTCTCTTATATCCAGGTTTGGTTTATTTTATATAAATTACCAGTGGCTCTAAGTGGGGATGTGGCTGTAGTTGAGTTTCCAGGTCAGTACCTATCACATTACTGATTAATGATTATTAAAACAAAAAAATATCCTAATTTTTTTGTATATCTTCTTTTATGTGCCATGTCCTTTCAGGATGTAGGTGATTAGGACCTTTCACACCTCCCTATTCCTTTTATCACTTAACATGCCTTCTTTTGTTACCCCCTCCCAAACTCTGCTCTTCCATCCATTTGCTCAAGCCCATCAAATATGTTACACATTGCTTTCCTCTGTCTCTCTTTCCCTCTATCTGACCTGTAAGTATCTAATTCTCCAAGCCCTCCTTCCTCATTACCTGTCCTAGGAACCTTAACTGTCTTTTTCTGATCTTAAGTATTAATTTCCTTTTCATTTTCATTCTCTCCAAAACCTCATTGTTGCTCATATGTTATATCCATGGTTTCCTCATCATCCTTCTGTAGAACCACATTTTAGTTCCTTCAAGTTTCTCTTTCATCTTTGAGAAGATAATTGTTTAAAATTTGCTGTATTTTTATAGGAGGAAGAGAGTGTTTGTAAATGTGGACAATATATTTAGGGATATTTTTTTTTTTCATGATAGTGGTCTAGATGCAAAACATGCGAAAGTATAAACCTTTTCAAATTGTTTCTTTTATCATGTAAAATATGAAAGAAAAACACCTATAAAAAATTATTTGACTCTCTAACCAGTGTATCTGTGAAACTTTAAAGTTTGATGTTTGTTCTGTTTTTCTGTTTGCTGCTGTGTTTCATGGTCATAATTGGTCACTGTCATTTTAGTGCTTTTGAGGTTTAAATGAATTAAAAAAATTTAGCATTTTTAACTTTGTAGGAATATTAACTAACATTACCGTCCATCATACATTTAGACAAACAAGTGTTTTTACATAAACATGCACATACACCATCATACACTTTACCATCCAAAATATTCCTCACACAGACATTTAAAAATTCTCGATTGATTTAATAGGCATGACATGTGTATTAATATGGACAGATGCATATATTAACTAATGTTTACCTCCAACAGACACCTAAACAGACAAAGTAAAAACCTTTTCAAATTGTTTCCTTTATCATGTAAAAAAAGTATCCCTAAATATACATACATACATTATTATACTCAAAATATTCCATGCAAATACCTTTTAAAAATAATTATCTATTGTTTTAGTACATGTAATACACAGCCGACCAATAAGAATTAACCCCAAATCACAACATACCAGTATGCTCTCCATTTTGCAGTTTTTCATTTTTCCCTTGGTCTCTGAAGTAGCTTTAATAAAAGTGAAACATATTACATTGAGATATGTTTCCTATTTTTTTCTTTTACTTTATTCAATCATCTTGTCAGATTTTGATCCATATGTTCAACTCATGCATAAGAAAATAAACTTACCTATCTGTCTATGCAGTGAATGCTGGACAGTATCATCAAAGATGAAGGAAAAGCTTGAAGCAACTGAAATGTGGTTCTATAGAAGGATGCTGCGAATATCATAGATCAAGTATGTGAGCAATGATGAGGTCTTAGAAATAATGGAAACAAAAAGGAAATTAATACTGAGCATCAGGAAGAGACAGCTGAAGTTCCTGGGATATGCAATGAGGAAGGAAGGCTTAGAGAACCTGATACTAACAGGCCAGATAGAGGGGAAAAGAAACAGGGGAAAGCAACAGATAACATATTTGAAGGACCTAATTAGGTGGATGATGGAACGAGGGTTGCATGGTGTGACAGGAGAAGGCGTGCTAAGAGCCACCAGGGATAGGATGATGTGGAAAGCTATGATCTCCTACATCCTGAAGGGACAGTGCACATTGAAGAAGAATCTGTCTGTGTGTGTGTTTGGGATGTGTTTCATTCTTATTGACTTCATTAGAACGTGTCTCAAAAACGTTTTCACATCTTGTCATAAATTTCCCTGACCTTGTTCTGATATATAATATTTTACTTATCATATTCTCTCGTGTGTCTTTAATTGAATGTGACAGACAAGTGATATTTTATAAGCTGTTTTTCTTTATGAGGGCAACAAGAGAGTTCAAACTACTTTTAGGGATTACAGTTCCAACCCCTTTCAGCCAATTCATTAGCTATTTTTAAGGAATTTCTTGTTATTGTATTTTTCTGACATGGATAAAATATATAAACTTCAACTGTTACACTCTATGTAACTTCATTTATTGTTAAAAAAAGGTTTATCCTGACATTGAAGTTGACTCTGATTTATGAATTTAAATTTGTTTGAATTTCATAGTTGTGTTGTTATATCCTCCTATGGCAACAGAAAACAACACCTTTGAGTGGTATTGACAATAAAGTTACTGCAATTGAAAAATAACACAGCAGAAAGCAAAGTAATATTAGTAATGCAAAATGTAAAGGTTATCACAACAACAGAAGAAGGAGAGGCAAGGAACAGGTGAAAAAAAAGTATGATTGAGAAAAGGTAGTGAGAAGTAGCAAGGAAAAGATGAGAAGTAGGTGAAAAGAAAGTGAGAAAGAATGGCAAGCAAAGACTTCTTCAAACAGTGTTGAGTTATTCCTCCTTTTCTCTTTTGAGATCTTTAAAAATGGCTGAAGTTTGAATTTTTTTTTTCTTTTGCTGGATATGATTTACACCTGAGATAGGGAAGGAGATATTCAAAATTATTATTTCATTTAATATTTATTGATTTTTAAAATAAAATTACTATCATCAAATTGTGACAGGCTATCCGAAATAGTTTTTTTATTTTCATGTGTAACATTTAAGATGATAGGTTTTATTCTTATCTCAGTTTTTAGGGCCCCCACCCCCGCAATCCCAATGAATAGTGTTCTTGACTAATCAGAAAATCTGCACCTGCTTTAGGTTTAATCTGTGGCCCCTTAACCTAATTTATCCAGGTAAGAAGGGTCATCTTGTCAATCATGTTTTGTATAGACCCACTTTTGAGGCAAAGAAACGGATCTGGTGGATGGTTAGCTTTGTCTCTCTGTTGTATTAATGAAAATTCTTTTCTTTTTTTTTGTAAATAATAAAAAGAAAAACTATAAAATGATGGAGCTTTGTTCATCTCCACTTGGTCAATTTGAATCCATTTTGTTTCCCTGGCATTATGAGGATAACAATGATTCACCTTGTATTTTAAAGAAAACATAATGATAATTAATGACTATTTTTTAAACTTTGATTCACTCATTGGTTTTTTTTTTCTTAAACCTTTTTTTAACGAAATTGAACATAAAATTAGCTACATTAGTAGTTTTATTTTATGCAATGTTACAAAATGGATTAACTCCAACATATTTTTAATTTATTTGTTTAAACATTATTTTTTATAAATACTCACATTTGAGTAGATACTGTTTTTCATAATTAAACAGTACATATATATTTATTATTATTATTATTTTAATTGTTTCACCTCAAGCAAGGCAGTACTGCCACTAGTGCACAGGGAGCTACATAAGAGAAGAGTGAAAGTTTAAGCAGGAGGAGAGCACAGAGAAAGACAAACCAGTTACAGGGGGTGTTGAAGAAAGGGCAAGAGAAGGATGTGAATACCAGTGTGAAGACAGTTGCGAGAGCAGAGTGAGAAAGGAAAAGAACAAGATACACGAGGTGATGGGGGGGAAAGGACGAAAGAAGGACTGGAGTGAAGTGGACAAGAGTTGGGAATTGAAATTGCATTTAAGTTCTTGAAGTTCCACAGGTGGGACCTTGTTGACAATCTCATTGCTCAAGTAAATTCTTGTGGAGGGGGCATCAGTGAGCTAAGCTCGTCGAAGCATATATAATTTAAGGTAACAGACAGCCCTCTCCTGAAAATACTGGGAATTGAAGGAGAATGGCCTAAATCCACAAATAAAGTGAAAGCTGATAGACAGGGCATGTACTCCTAAATAGCCGAGGTGATAAATGTAATTTATGTTTAACAAAAAATTAAGATTTTGAAATTTCAATATCAGAATGTACTTTTGAATAAATGAAAAAAATCATTAGTATATGTTGTCACCATAATAAATTTAAATTTCAATAGTTATCTCCTTCTTTCATTTATTCATAATAGAATTTGCCTTTTACATAATGTAGATTTATAAATTTAGTGAATCAATAACTTTTCCTCTCCGACCTACCACTACTAACCCAATGCCTCCCACTACCAAAAGAGAATTTACTACTACGATTCCCTTCCACTTAACTCTATAGTAACCAACATTCCCCAGCCCTTCCTTTACTATCCCCTGCTTTGTGCATGAGAATTATTTTCTATTCTTTAATTGAATGGCATTGACAATGCATATCTCAAACTGACATGTTGAAATAGCTATACTCAACTAAATATAATCTGAATTTACGATAAATAAATTATATATATATATATATATATATATATATATATTGACCTAAATATTCAAGTAATCTTGTGAGGAAAATATATGTCCTCTGGCAGGATTTTAACCTGCATCCCTTAGGTCTAGCTATAAAATTTGAACATCCTTTTCATTAGATTTTATTTTGCTTTTCTGTTTAAATCCTAATGTTTTGTTCAGTTGTCATTAAATCAATGTTTCTTTCTCTCTCTCTCTCGCTCTCTCTCTCTATATATATATATATATATTGTTTGTTTAATGACTTAGTTTTTTGTCATAATAAAATTAGACCAGTGCACATTTGTATTAAAAAATGTTCAATACAATTATATTGTAGAACTTTTGAATATTTTCCATTTGTAAACGAGTTATTACGCAACCCAGGTTTCTACGATGAGTGGTGTCTTCAGGCAATTTTCAGCTGAAGACACCACTCATGGGAGAAACCTGGGTCCCTGTAATAACTTGTTTACAAATGGAAAATATATTTCTGTCTTCACACTAAGTAGATGAATTGATTTTTGTAACTGATTGTTTTCTTTTGTTCCTGTCCTGGCAATAGCTATTTTGCCCTGTCAGCTAAATAATAATAATTCTCTGATGTTATGCCAGGAATGATTCTCATTACTTCTGATCTTAATGGATTATAGGTATTAAAATTCACATGCTTTGTAGTTGGCGAATTCACATGTGCTACGGTATATATTCTGTTCAGTAAGACATTAACTTTTCAATCATCTGACCATTGCTAGTTGGGTATGTCTCCTAAGAGCTGACATATTGTGCATGTCTATTCATGAGGTGGGGTTGTGGGGGAGCATTATGATGAAGTGTTTAGAAGGCTGTTTTTTGGGTTTTTTTTTTAAAGATTTGGCTACCTGATCTTTCAATGTGATTTAGAGGTCAAATTTATCACATGAAATGATGCACTTTATAGGAAATGAATAAAATACTTCTAAAATGTTAAAGAACTATTTAATTAAAATATTCTACTCCACAGCTTCTTTTCTCACACTTCCCACCTGTGGAATTCCCTTCCATTTACTTGGTTTCCCGACAGCTATAATCCCCAAGAATTTAAATGTAAAGTCAATAGTCATCTCCTATCTCACTAATCTGCATCCTCTCTCTCATGCTCATTTCTCCATCCACTTCTCTTTCATCAGTATTCTCATCCTTCTCTTACACACTTCCTGACACCCCACTATAACCTGTCACTCTTTCTCATAACTTTTCTTTTATGTAACCCCCTGCAAAACAGTGGCAGTAAAATACCTTGCTTGGGGTGATATGATTATTAAAAAAAAAATATGCACCATGTTAAAGAATGACCATTCTTTAATGTACTTGTAAATTTCTGATCCCATCTTAAAAAAATCCCATCCTTTGCTCCAATAAAAAGTTCAAATGCTTCAATTACATCTTCCTTATAGGAAAATACTTTATTGCGTATAAAAAGCTCAAAATGCTTCAATAAGTCAGGTGAATTTGGAGGATAAAGCAAAATTTCATAATTTAGGCTATGGACAGTTGATTGAGAAGTGTGAGTTGTCATGCAGCAAAATTGGGCTGTCCTTATTCACAAGTCTAGGATGGTTCTTTTTCAGTTTTTTTGTACATACACTCAATTTCTCTACACGGTGGCTGTTATTGTTTTTCCTCGAGACAAGAATGAATAATAAATAACCCCTTTGAAAGACCACCATGCAGTAACTATTAATTTTTGTGGGTGGCAGTGGGAGATTTTTGGGTATTGTTTTGGTGATTCACTTGTAATTACTGTCCTACTTTCTTACTGTTGTCAAATTGTATCCATTTCTCATCGTATGCAATGATTCGATGCAAAAATAATTCTTTTTTCCAGTTTGTATTCAAATAGTAAGATTATTCGACATTGTTTCAATGTAATCATTTTTGTTGGGCTTGAGTAACAATATATTACAAGTAAACTTATCACGAATAATTCAAGATTTTTTTATATACTAATGTAGTTACTATTTGAAACAACCAGTTGGACCCTTTTTTTTTTTTTTGCTTTTATTTTTTGTTCAACATTTCTCATATTATGCACAAGAATATATAGTAAACTACCTTTCTGGCTAATGGTAATAACCTATCTAAAAAAAAAATTGGTTCTTAAATGGTTTTAGCATCTTAGTTTAGTTGAAATTAATTAAAACCAGAGAAAATATAAAACATATTGATTATTAAATCTAGTGGGTGAGCCTAAATTTTTTGATCAGAGATTATACAGTGAAAATTTCAGATCAAAATTTAGCCTATAAACTGGAGCAAATATGCTTCTGCCAATAAATTATCCTACTCTAGATGACACCAGTTTTGACTGTATTTATCTGTTGATCTCTAGGGAAAGATTTCGCTCTTTAATAGCTGGGAATATTGGCAAGGTGTCTCATATCAGTAATCAAATATCAATTTATATGCTCTGTTGTCTATATAATAGCTTTTTTATATTATCAAACTTTCAACTGTTGTCTTCAGCTTTCTTCAGGTGTTTAAGGGACTTGATTTCACTGTTTGTATTCTCAGAATTGATAGAATAAAAAAATTAAAAAGAAAATATCAATAATTTTGATAAAAATAGGCCCACTTATACTACCTACCAACTTGATAATGACTACAATCAAGAAGAATTTTTAAAATTTGTTATGAAAGATGAGTTCAAATTGGCTGCCAATGTCCAAAACAATTTTAAGTTTGTTGTTAACTAGGGCAAAAGATGGCTTGTTAATTTCAATGCCTTTAAAACTAAGCTTCTCTCAGTTAATCATCTGAGAAATCCTTCTCTGTCTTCCATCAACATGGCTAATGATGACCCCCAGGAAAGTGACTCATTGCACCTTCTTGAGCTAACATTCTCAGCTGACATGAAGTGAAAAGACTATATTGAATCAATTGCTAGGTCAGCTGCTAAGAAAGTTGGTTCACTGTGTTGTGCAAAATAATTTTCTCTTTCTATGATCTATCATATATATCTATAAGTCCATCAGTTGTCCATGCTTAGAATATGGTTTGGTATCCCTGCTGTTTACCTTTAGCTCCTTGATAAAAATCTAAACCAGAATCTACAATATTATCAGTCCTGATCTGGCAGCTCAGTTTCAATCACTTACCCACTGCCATAATGTTGTCTTTCTGTGTTTTTTTTCTATAAATACTTTCATGACAGATGTTTAGATGAGCTCTTTACTAGTATGTGTAGACTTTTTGAATTTAAACACAGTACTAGACCGGTGTCCACATCTCATCAATTTACAAGTGATTTGGCACAGATGTAGCTGTAAATTAAATGTTAGCAGTTTCTTTTCTCCCACTCCTCACTTGCAAAACTCTCTTTTTGCTTGTGAAACTTCTTTCCAGTTCCAGGTTTTGTCATCTTTGTCTTTCTGTTACTAATCTTTTTCTTCCACGAGATCTTTACATTCCACTGTTATATTAGGTATCTACAATTTTTAATATGAAATATAATGAGGAAAAAGCAATTCATATAACACCAGGAGTAATCAATGAATCATAGATACCATTGAATGTGTAAAAAAAATATAAAGGGAACAGATTAATTGAACTGTCTATTGGCCTCTATTTTAGCTGCGAATTCTTTATCATCGCTTTATTGAATCTCAGTATCTTGTCACAAGACATTTGTTTCATTGCATCTCACTATGAATACTTTTCAAACAACTGCTGTCATTTTCTACAGCACGGGTACACTAATTAATGATAAAAGCTAAAAATGTTAAAAAACAAGAACTATACTGTTGCTGTGTTGTTAAAAAGACAAAAATGCTACTCTTTTATTTCCATGGTAAATGTTTGACAAGCTTACTTCTAAAAATTTTGACTTTTGCAGCTAACACTTGTCATGCTATGAATTCTGGGACAAATCATTACTCTATGTATTCTATTAATAAGTTCCATTCAGATAGAACTATTATCTTTTCTACATATCCTCATAGCCTACACAATTTACCACTTCCTTTTATACTTTCAACAGGCTAAATCAATAAACATCTGTATAGAGTCCTGGGTATGAAAATAAACTACATCAGTTGCAAGGTCTCTGATTGGAAGCTTTAGAAGAGTGTGAAACCACCCCTTAATTACTGCTGTTCCCAAATCCACCCTGCCTGGGACGGTAGCATCTGTTGGGATCCGAGCTATAGGCAAACAATAAACCCCCAAACTGGGGTCATTTAAGACATAAAGAAAAAATAATAAAAAAAAATAGATCCATATGATTTTTATAAAGTAGTAAATTTGGACCCAATCAAATTATTAGTTTACAAATTGCAGTTATTTAACTGAAGCTACAGCTGCAAATTTTCAAAACGATGGAAAAATCTGAATTTCATGTGTTGAAAAAGCATTGTTCTGAACAATCGTGAATTGAAGTTACTTGAGATAGCAGAGGAGTTGAACATTTCAGAAGGTAGTGTATTCACCATTTTGCATTAACATTTGTCAATGAGAAAGCTGTGTTCAAAGGGGTGCCACGTTTACTCAGTCAATCAAAAACAACAATGTGTCGATGATTCAGAGCGTTGTTTACAACTGTTTCAATATAACGAGAAGGTGATTTTGTGTAAATATATGACAGATGAAACATAGATCCACCACTTCACTCTGGAGTCATATCGACAACCAGCTGAGTGGATAGCAGCAGGTGAAAGCTGTCCAAAATGACCAAAGACATAAACATCAGTAGGCAAGGTTTTTTGGACTTGTATTTTGAGATGTGCAAGGTATTTTGTTAATTGATTACCTTGAGAAAGGAAGAATCATCAAAAGCGAATATTATATAGCATTATTGGTGTGAAGAAAGAAAATTGACAAAAAATGGCTACAAATGGAGAAGAAAAAAAATGATCTTTCACCAAGACAACTCACTGGGTCACAAGTTGGTTGCAATGATGGCAAAACTACATGAATTGCACTTTAAATTGCTTCCACATCCACCATATTCTTCAGATCTGGCCTAGCGACTACTGGCTGTTTGCATACCTGAAAAGAATGCTTCAGGGAAACAGATATGGCGCCAATAAAGAAGTAATATCAGAAAGTAAGGTGTATTTTGAGGCCAGAGATAAATCATTTTACAAAAAAAACATTGGATTGAATGTATCACTTTAGAAGGAGACTATATGATAGTCAAATTTTGCCTAAAAGTTGTTGTTTTATTAGTTAGGCTCGGGATTTATTGAGTGATACGTAAAAGGTAAATCTCACTTCAATATTTTCATGATAGTCTAATTAAGGAACCATCAAGAAAACCCTGTCTAACCCATGCTAGCATGGAAATGGACGTTAAATGATGATGCAGTTCTTGGGCTTCATATTGTGTAAACAACAAAAGAAAATAGAAATTCTTTTCATATTCCATTAGTAAGAAGTAAGTCCCATTTGCATCTCTTCTTCATAGTCAGCCTATGAACATTTCAGTGGTGACCCTTGTACCTGCAAAGAAATAAGGTGGTTATTAATAAGAAGAATTGAAATTAATGCATGCAAGATTTCACAGTTTTTGCATCACTCCTCCATTGTCAACCAATGAACTTTTTCAGCACACACTTGTATGTTTACTAATTCATGAACAAATATGATTTTACTGGTATTGAACTATTTGGGAATGAAATAGTAAGTAATATCAGTGAAAAATGTTCAAAGGAATTCTCTGTTCACATTTTAAGAAATTTTTGAGATTCTTAGCCTTTCTTTTTTTTCGATTGTTAAACTTCTAGAACATTTTAAAATGTGTCCGGGCACTAAAAGGTAAAGCTAATATTGTTGTTTGTTTGTTCCTGTTTAACAACCTATTAACATCTAAGGCTGGTAACTTATTTTTATTTTAAATCACTGTTGTTGGTAACGTCTTTCATTCGAAAAAGTTTTGTTGGTAAATACTTTCAAAGCATTTTGACCTTGGTTTGGGGTTAACTATTTACCCATAGCTGGGACACTAACAGGTGCTACCACTCCGGGTCAGGGTGGATCTGGAAACAACAGCAATTAAGAGGTGGTTCCTCACAACCTCCCAATCAGAGGCCTTGCTGCCGGATGCAGTTTACGGTCATACCCAGAACCGATGCTAATATTAACTTAATGAATGCATACCAAAACAAAGAAGAGAAGGTAAAGGAACAAAAACTACTTAAAGGTACAAATGACAGATAGTTGTGGAGAGCCATGTTCATCCATATCCTAAAAGTATGTTGTATAAAAAAAAATATTTTTCTGATTTCCCAGTTGCTTAAATTGCTAAAAATTAAGCAAAGTGACATTTAGGATTGATTTTGTGTTTATACATGTTCTAAGGAGGTGAAGATGTAATATTTAAGGATATGAATATAATCTATATTTCAATAGCAATTTTTAATTTATGCTAGACACAAATTGAAAGGCATAATTTTTCTTTTTTTTTTTTTCTTTGTAATTTTCTATTGTTTTCATGCAAGAATGACTTTCTATGTAAAATTGTCCATATGTCATCCATGATGTGATAATAGTAACTGTTGGAGTTCACCTTCGCCCCCATCTTGTTCCCACAGAGAACTAAACAGAAAACTGACTTTTTGTTGTCTTGGCTTGGCTTTAATCTATGATGCTGTTGCCAAGCTGAACTTTATCATTTATCTAAAATCAGTAGAATGTTACATTAAAAACTTTGAGAATTATCAATTGTTTCATGATTTTAACCCATGGCTAGGAATGGAGATATATTCATGCCTAGAGAGACCAATTTTCCATTTAAAATTTTCCTTTATTCTGTTTCAGGTTTTAGGGAATTCTCTTTTCCCCTTTTTTCCTCATTTTCAGTATAGAATTCCGTTTTTGCTTCTTAGTGAGGAAATGTAGCAATATATAAATATTATTAAAACACGAAAATAAAATTATTAAAATTTAAAAAAAAATCTAATTTGTAAAATTAGGCTTTCTGAAATGACAATCCCATTTCCGTCATCATTTGTGATATGAAAAAAGAGGATAAAACAAAAACTAAAGATTTTCTTTTGCCAGCCCCTCTCTTTTTTTTTTTTTTTATTAAAGTAAACTTCATAAAACTGAGTTCATAAATACTATAAGCTGTAGGGTGACAGTAGATAAAGGAGATGTATTGAAATAGCATTGACTTTATCTTTTGATGTGTGTCAGACAAGTTAGGAAAAGCAAACATGGTAATGGATACAAATGGTAGTTGGCAAATCTAAATGTTAGAAAAAATAATTTCTATTTAAAAATTGTGTTTTCCATTTCAAGTCAGCCATTTTGTTTTTCACAGAAAATAAGCCCCATTATATATCTTTTCCAAGGGTATTTACACATAACTGAATGAAATAAGCTCAACTTGAACTTGGTTCTCTGATTTCTCATTCCAAACTGCTACCCATTATACCACACTGCACATCCACTTTCTAAGATAAAGCATTGTCAACCATTATTAATTTTTGACTTGTATTTCTTTCATCTTCATTTAAATTGCTTTATTTTCACTTGTAATATCTTGAAATTTTATTAGATAAAAGGTATTATTATTTACATTGACACATTTCTTCATGTTTATTGTTGTGTTGTGATTATCAACAACACAAAAATAAATATGAGGAAAGATGAAGATATTTGTCCAAATGAAACTAGTGATAATTCTTCATCCCAGAAATTCATACAGAAGTATTTTCAAGCATTATTATTAATTTTTGACGAGTATTTACTTTCATCTCCATATTTTATTAAATGAAGCATTGACAAGCTTTTTCTTCCT
Organism: Ascarosepion bandense; assembly: GCA_037127315.1. Lineage (NCBI taxonomy): Eukaryota > Metazoa > Mollusca > Cephalopoda > Sepiida > Sepiidae > Ascarosepion > Ascarosepion bandense. The sequence goes on from JBBBDQ010029430.1 coordinate 317,845, forward strand.
TGCATTTACTTTCATCTTCATTTTTTATTAGATGAAGTATTGTCAATCTTTGACATTTGATTTTTGACTGCTTCAATTTTAGAGTATAATAAAAAGTAAAAAGAAAAAATTGACATTGTCTCTTATTATAAAGGCTTATAGCCATATCATGTTGAATACACCAGTTCTCGCTCGATCACCGAAGTTAAGCAACATTGAGCCTGATCAGTTCAGTACTTAGATGGGTGATCGCTTGGGAATACCAGATGCTGTAAGCGTTTAGTGACGGATGTGCGTTGTGGTGCAGTGGATATCAGCTCGGAAAGAGAAATCGGTGAGCTGAGTTCAAATTGTAGTTGAATAGCCTGCATTCACTTAAGCACTGGTATCGTTAGGAAAGGTATTAATCTGTCCCTTCCCTCCAGTTATGGGTTAAATAACAAGGGTAGGACTTGGGGACCTTGCCCTTAAAAACAAATCCCAATGAATCTTGATACTCGAAAAGAAAAAAAAGTATGACTACACACAAAACTTATATAAAGAACAACAATAAATTGTTGAAAGAAAAAGGTATTACCAGCAATAAATAAATAAAATTTAGTTGGCAATAAATAACCCGCTGAGGTTGATATGCCATAAAAACAAAACAACCTACCAACAATCTTATTACAAATAATAAAATAAAGATATTGATATTAAAGCTGATTCCATTTTTTTTTTTTTTTTAAATAATTGTTTCACCCCAACCAAGGCAGGACCACCACTGGTGTGCAGGGTTTACAGAGAGAGAAAAGAAAAAAAAACAAGGTACATCAAAGAAAAGATAAGAGAAAGATGGGAATCAAGTAATATATCAAGCTAACAATGAATTTCTTTTTTTCACATTTGGTCTTTTTTTTTTTTGATTTAGTACAATGGAATGGTTTCTTCCAAACCTAAAGGTTACACCAAAAATTATTCATTGCATGTTTGAGTGAATCATCAGTGATTATATTCATTATTTTATACTTTTTTTTTGTGCTGACCTACTTGTGATAACATCTTGATCTAAGCAAACCTTAAAACTTAATAAAGCCATTTTTTAACATAAAGTTCGTTTTGTTTTTACTTCAAGTTACCTTCAGATTTCTTTTAGCCGTATTTCTCTTTTTGATAAACGAATGTCTTCAATAAGCGTTTATGTGGTTCAAAAGTACTATTGTTATTTGAAGTGTACTTAATATGAGGACTTCAAGTAATTTGCTTCCATGCTTATTTAAGAGAGATATTTATATATTACATATTTCATTTATATATTATATATTTATAATGACATCATTTATATCATTGATATATTACATCATATTATATATTTATATATTACATCATATTATATATTTATAATGACATCATTTATATCATTTATATATTACATATTTCATTTATTTAATTCAGAGTTATATTTGTTTTATATATTTATAATGACATCATTTATATCATTTATATATTACATATTTCATTTATTTAATTCAGAGTTATATTTGTTTTATATATTTATAATGACATCATTTATATCATTTATATATTACATATTTCATTTATTTAATTCATAGTTATATTTGTTTTATATATTTATATATTCAGATTTCTTTTAGCCGTATTTCTCTTTTTGATAAACGAATGTCTTCAATAAGTGTTTATGGGGTTCAAAAGTACTATTGTTATTTGAAGTGTACTTAATATGAGGACTTCAAGTAATTTGCTTCCATGCTTATTTAAGAGAGATATTGAATAAAGTTACTTATGTAAGAGTTATTTTATATTTTGACAGCAAATTTTCTTTTATACATGTTATTAATTTTCATCTAATGTTCTTATAGAGCAGGGGTCAGCAACCTTTTGCTAACTGTGCTGACTTAGGATTTTAAAATCATTCAGTGTGCCAACAGCATACGTATTTTTATACAAGCCAATGTCAGTATACCTGTTCTACAATATATTTTATATGATAATATATACAATAATATGTAAATCACTTTTATAGAAATAAAATGCTTTTAAAAGTTTTTCTTTTTTTTTAAGTTTTTACTATTAATGGAAGCTTTGCTCTTGCATGGTCTTAGCCAATTGCTCAATTTCGGCAACATACTTTGTTACTTTGAGTTTTACTGGTTATTGGTTCAGATTTTGTGTTGTCATTTGCAGCCGTGTGCTATTGGAAATTGCTTGGCGTGCCACAGGTTGCCAACCCCGATTATAAAGTAGAGAAACTGTTTGTAATGATTATTGTCCAAAGTGCTTTTGGCTAGTTCATTCGACATTTTCAAGAGGTTTGTTATTGATATGTTTATGTTCTAAATTGTATTGTCTGGAAGTAGTAAAATTTTTAAACTCTGTGAGAAGAAATGCAGGTATAATTCCATGTTGGAGTGTCCTTTAAAAGACCACCAACACATTATTATTGCTAAACAGGATAACATTAAGGCTGGGCTTGAATTTTTCTTAAATAGCTTCCATTATCTTAAGATGTTGTTGACAATTAGATTTCTTTAGAATGATTGTGTTATTAATAATTTTTCTAATCGGTCAAGCATTTATTTATGGGTTTTTAGGTGATTTTTTTATAGCACAGATCATTTAAGTGGTTTGTTATTTTTCTACTGATTGTCATCTAAATCTAAATCTAAACTTATTTATAAATGGAACTTTGTGTGTGTGTTTCCATTACCTATAGGCTCCAAAACGGCTAAATTGATAATCTTGAAAATTTACACAGTTGTACGATAAGCATCTGTGAGTGTTCTTAGCTAGGTTTTTTGTCAAGGTAACCCTGATAAATATCGATAATTGAAAAAAATCGAGTTATAGAAGGAGTGGTCCAATTTTAATCAAATTTGATACACTCATAGACAAAGACATAAGAAACGATATTCAGAAGTTTCAAGGTTGCAGTTCTTAAAATAGTGCAGAAAATCGATTATTTATATATATATATATATATATATATATATATATATATATATGTAAAAGGTAAGATGTTTGTGTGTGTCTGTTTATCTGCCTGTATTTCTGTATTTTTTCAGCCGGGCTATACTGCTAGTAAATGTATATTCAATGGAGACAATTGATTTATGACAAGAAATGCAGTCTTGGACGGGACCGCAGAATTGATATATTTTATTGTCTTAAGTTTAGATTTGATTGAGTTATTTATGAGGTCTAATCTAAAAGTATCAGCACTGATGCTATAAAATGAAAATGACAACACATTTAATCTCTTTCAAAGTAGTCATCTTCTGAAGCCTGGTCCTGGGGATGATGGTAAACAGCATCCGGCAGCAAGGCCTCTGATTGGGAGGTTGTGAGGAGCATGGAACAACCTCTTAATTGCTGTTGTTCCCAGGTCCACCCTGGCCCGTAGTGGTAGCTCCTGTTAGGGTCCCAGCTATGGGCAAATAGTTAACCCCCAAACTTAGGTCAAAACACTGTGAAAGTAAAAAAATAGACTTTTATAGAAAAAAAAATATTACCAGCAATACATTTTTGAATAACAGTTTTCTAAAATAAAAAATTTTCATCAAAATCTAACTAAATTGACCTTCTCACTATAACTGAACATTAAAAAATACCTTAAAACCCTACCTTTTTGGCATTAAATAACCCACAGAAGTTGATATGCTGTTAAACAAAACTCTTCTGAAGCCAAATAGTTTATCCAGGACCATTTTCATTGATGGAAGCATTCCTGGAACTTCTTTTTTGGGGATAGTAGCTGCCTTGGCACCTTTTCTTGGATTTCTAAGTGGGATTTGATTTTGAAGGGGAAAATTTGAAATGGATGAGATCAGAGAATTATAGTGGTTGTTGGACTTAGTGATTGTTTTGCTTGGGCAAAAACTGCTGCACAAGTCATGGTCACTGATGAAAACTCAGTGGTGTGGTGAGATGACAATACTCTACACACTTTACTTCCAAGTACTGCTATAAACTGAAAGTGCCTAGAATGTTATAACTTAATGTGTATGTGCAATAGTCCAAGGTCAATTTGTGCCAAGCAGTTTCACTCTGCAATGAATTTGAGGGTGCAGTGGTGGCATTAAACATTACAGCTTAAAAATATTTTTTTGAATTGAAAGATATATTGACTCCTTTGAAGAAAATCAGTTCAGCCATTTTGGAGTCTATAGGTAACAGACACACACACACACAGTTCCATTTATAAATAAGTTCATATAATATATTTCATATTAATAAAAATAATCCAGCAGATTATGTTATTTATTGTAACTGGATTATTGCTGCTGATTACCTGACTTGTTTATCATCATTTGATAATGTGAACCTGAAAAATACTTAATTCATCATGATCGCCATTGGTTCTCCGTCTTTTGGCTGGGATTAAAGTGTAGTGTCTGTCTACACTTGATGGATAAACTTTGTTTCATCTTTCGCAATTGAGTATTTTCTCTGTCTGCAGACAGTGCAACTAAAAATATTATTGAGAAGTGCTCAGTCTTAAGAAACAGTACCTACCTCATTTCTCTCACAAGTTGGGTTTGGTAGTAATTCTGATGCCTGCGTAACCAAGGCTTGTGGGGTATGAGAAAATTGATTCACTGTGTCATGCTAGAAATTTTTTTTTCTTTAGAGTCCACCTTGTACATTTATAAATCTACCATTTGTTCCGTACATCAAATACTGCTGCCATATCTGATTGGGTGCTCTTGCTATTTATTACAAGATTTTTAATAACTCTTAAAGAAGACTCTATAATGCTAATCCTGACCTGCCAACTTGACTTGAATCACTTTCTTACAGTGTGACTTCTCTCTATCTTTTCTATAAATATTTTCATGGCAACTCTTCTGATAAGCTTTTCTCTCTGATGCCCCAACTACATGAATTTAAGCGTGCTACTAAATTGACAGCCAGGTCACGCTGTTTTACTATTGAACTAGCTAAATGCAATTACCGCTTCTATTTTAACGGTTTATTTTCTTACACTTCTCACATGTGGAACTTCTTTCCAATGTCTTGCATCTCTGCTTTTTACAAATCTTCTAAAATCTAAGTGCAATGTCAATCACCATCTGTCTCTCTGAACTCTGTTTCTTTTAGTCCTTTCTTCTTTAGTGCATCCTAGTAGCATTATCACTTTGTTTGGAGGAAAACAAAAATGTGGTGGGGGGTGTCAGAAAACCTGTTAATACCATTCTAGTCTCACTTGTTATATAAAAATCCACTAGCAACCTGACCAAAATTTACAAAACAGGCCAGAGCCTGTACAGAAAACTTAATTTGCCATGTCTACTATCAGCATTGCAAATCAATTGTGGGCTTCCAAAGTCAATGTTGTTCTCATGAGAATTGAAACTATAAATCAGATTTGGTAGCAGTGGTCGTACTCATTTAAAAAGTTGATAGCCATCAAATATAAATTTACCATAAAATAATTTAAAGATCTACTTGAACTGCAGGTATGAATAGCATAATGGATATTGGCACAGAAAGTGGAATTGGCAAACAGGATACAAATTCTGGGCTAATTTCTAGCATTAACTTTTGCACTAATGGCCTAGAGAAAGGCATGAGTCTATTTTGTCCCCCACCAACTGTTTCCAGTACCATTCCTTTAAAAAGAGAAAAATATACAACACTTCAAGGCAAACTTAACCCACTCTTTCAGGGTTTCATTTTTGGAATGGTAGACAATAATGAGAAAAAAACTGATAATTAATATTGTATTTTTTAAAAGAAACCTTTAATTATAAATGGATTTTTTAAAAACCAATAATTAATGCTGGGTTTTTATTTTGTTTTAATTTTTATTATTGATTACAAAATTTATGGACATTAATGGGTTAATCCTTGCAGATTTAAAAAAATATAAATTGCATTAGAAATGTTGGATAAATTCATGGATCAATTGAAAAAGGATTAAAAATTAGTTACTGAGTTAGAGTTTGAGAGGTACGTTAAAAGTATTCACTTTTCAGTATCCTCACATGTATAGACATTTGTGAAAAACATGTTAGTACAGACATTTGCAAAAAACATGTTAGTATAGACATTTGTAAAAAACATGTTAGTATAGACATTTGTAAAAAAACATGTTGGTATGAACATTTGTAAAAAAACATGTTGGTATGGACATTTGTAAAAAAACGTGTTGGTACAGACATTTGTAAAAAACATGTTGGTATATATATATATATAATGATATGAGTAATGGTTACTAATAGAAGTATATTCCACAGGCTTTTATTTATTTTATTGCTGGTATAACTTTTTCTTTCAACAATTTATTGTTGTTCTTTATATAAGTTTTGTGTCTAGTAAACTTTTTTCTTTTTTGAGTATCAAGATTCGTTGGGATTTATTTTTAAGGGCAGGTTCCCCAAGTCCTACCTTGTTATTTAACCCATAACTGGAGGGAAGGGACGGATTAATACCTTTCCCAAGGGTACCAGTGCTTAAGTGAATGCAGGGTACTCAACTAGAATTCGAACTCAGCTCACTGATTTCTCTTTCCGAGCCGATATTCACTGCACAACAACGCACATCCGTCACTATACGCTTACAGCACCTGGTATTCCCAAGTGGTCATGCATCTAAGTACTGACCAGGCTCAATGTTGCTTAACTTTGGTGATCGAGCGAGAACTGGTGTATTCAACATGATACGGCTGTAAGCGTAATAATAATGGCATACTGCAACTTGATAGCTATAAAGTTTCAGTGTTAAGACACCATCATCAGTCAGTAAAATGTGGTTAATTTATTTTGTAATATATAAAAAAAGAGATTTATTTATTTATTTTTTAAAAATCTTCTTATCAATATATTACAAAATAAATTAACTACTTTTTACTGCCTGATGATGGTGTTTTAACACCAAAACTTAATGGGTTCTGCGTATGACGATAAACTGTATCTGGCAGCAAGGCCTTTGATTGGGAGGTTGTGAAGAGTATGGAACCACCTCTTAATTGCTGACCTGGAGTGGTAGCACCAGTTAGGGTCCCAGCTATGGACAAATAGTTAACCTCCAAACTGTCGTCAAAAAAATTTGAAACATTATGAAAATATAAAAATAAACTTTTATAGAAATATATATATAAAAATAGACTTTAATAGAAAAATTTACATTTTTGAAGGAAAAATATTACCAACAATACATTTTTGAAGAAAAAAAAACTTTTACCATAACACATTTTTGAAGGAAAAAAAATTATTGCAATAATAGATTTTTGAAGTTGAACACTTATACATGGAAGCAAATGAACCATCTCTTACACTAAGATGTGAAAAACTTGCTCTCCAATACTACCTAAAACTATCATCATGCTCTCTAAATCTAGTTTACAGTAATACTTTTCAACCACAATACACAGAACTTTTTCAGTAAAAAGAAAAATCCATCAAACCTTTCAGTTTATGCATTAAAAACATCATAGGAGAAAATCCGATAGATACAACACAAATTCATAAATCAGTTATTTCATCTACACCCCTTTGGATTATGAACCAACCTAAAATAATCTTAGACCTTACAAGATATCCAAAATTAAAAACAAACCCTATTGTATACCAGTCTGAAATACTGAATATTAATAAAAAAAAATAACCCCTCAGACCATCTTGTGTGTGTGTGTGTGTGTATATATATATATATATATATATATATATATATTTTGGTGAATTCGGAATCGTTATTTTGGTAGTTTTTGATGATCCAAAGAGCATGGATGACTAAAGCAGGTTTTGGAAGCTTCTAATCATGAACATTCACATTGGCAACAAATTTAGTTATCAACACTATCATCATAACCTGCATGTCTTGTTCCATATGTGCTGTAGAGGAAAGTCATGAAATCAAGGGTGTGGGTGACTTTCTGGCAAGTTGAGGTCCATTTAAAAAAAATGACCGCCATTGGCTTTCTTCTAATTTTTTTCTTTTATAAAATCTGTTAAATCATGTTTTTGTAATCCGGTGGCAAATTTATGACTGAAGCTTTGATATGGGTAATGTAAATTTCTAAATGTGCTTTCTATGTATTTTTCTTCTTTTGTTAAATATTGGGGGCTGCATATTCTTAGTGCTCTTAAAAAGAAACCTATAATAATACCAGATTTGATTTTGGAAGAGTGGCTGGAGTAGAAATTTATCAGGTCGTTTTTGTTGGTTGCTTTTCTGTAGACGTCAAAATCGAGTTTGTTGTTATTTTTCGATAAGGTCTTTCATTTTTTTGTTGGTATGTCAGTTCGTCCATGATTGTAATTCCCCCTCCTTTGTCAGAAGATATGTGTATATCTTTGTTGTTTTTTAGTTCCTTCAGTGCTAATAGATATCTGCGTGGAAATGAGAGGTGGTTTGTTTTTTTGTGTGTAGCTGTGAGTATGCCTTGTATATATCCTTTGGTGAATTCGGAATCGTTATTTTGGTAGTTTTTGATGATCCAAAGAGCATATATATATATATATATATATATATATATACACACACACACACAGATGGAGTGAAAATGGTGTGCTGCCATAGGATGTGCTGTCATACTAAAACAGAATAAGTGATGGAAAAGAATTACAAACATAGCTTCAATATATTGTGCTGAAATAATTGCTATTAATTTAGCACTTGACATAATAACCACAATGACCCACAATAAATTCATAATTTTCATAGACTGTTTATCTGCACTTACTGCATTAAAAAATAAAAATTTTAATGACCCTTTAACCACACAAGTACTAAATAGAATCTACCACTTATCTAAAAATAAAGAAATTTTGTTGGATCCCAAGCCATCTTGGGATACTGAGAAATGACAGGGAGGATTTGGAGGCAAAAAAAACCTTGAAGGATGCAATAACAAACACAAAGTTTCCGTACTCTGATTATAAGATGGTTGTAAAAAAAATTATCATAAGAAATGGCAACATCATTGGGATACATTCATTAATAACAAACTCCAAAACCCACTATTGGAGAATGAAACTCAGAATACAAAAATAGAAGAGAACAAGTCATAATGACCCACCTGCACATAGGCCACACCTACATTACCCACCTTTATTTACTAGAGAGCACAGAATCCCCAATATGTACTACATGCCAAGAGAAATTTACAGGGAAACATATAATGTCAGGGTGTGTAGATTTTGATCTAGTGTGAACAAAATATTGCCAAGTGAGTAATTTTAAAAAAAAAACTTTATGAAAATAAAGTCATCCAAAATTTCCTAAAAGAAATTGAATTGAACTTAAAAATATGAGTAATTGAAAAATGGTTCAAACATATATTTAAACATGCACACTTTTTTTACCAACCTATCACCATGCATTTATTTTAAAATTTTGTTGACATGAAATGACCCACTGAGGTTGATATGCCATAAAACAACCAACCAACCAACCAAAACTTCATAGCTGTCAAGTTGCAGTATATTATTATTATATAGACATTTGTAAAAAAACAGATGTTAATGTGTGTGTATATATATATATATATATATATATATATATATATATATTATAAATTATGTTTTAGAACATGTACATGTACATGGGTTTCCAACATTTCATCAGGAGGAAAGGGCTCTTTCCTCCTGATGAAATGTTGGAAACCCAACATTGAAACAAACATATGATTGTAGAGAAGAGGACATATATAGAAAAAAATTATGTACATGTTCTAAAACATAATTTATAATAAATATTCACAGCTGTATACATCATATATCGAGCACTGTTTTAAATTAATGTTTTGGACAGGAAAAAAAATTTTTTTTCCTCGTTCTGTACTCACTCAGTATAAATATATATATATGTATAAGTAAGCACAAGGAAATGGTGATTTTAATTGAGCAGGTTCATGCTGATTTCGAAGTTTCATGAGAACATCGTATCAGTGTCCTTATAAAACTTACGAAAGTCTAGTTGGCATGAACCTGCTCAATTAAAGTGACAAACTCTTTGTGCTTATCAACACTCTCTCCATCCTGATATCGAGCACTTTATGATAAAAAAACCTGCTTGTTAGAATATATTTTATCAGCAAAACTGCTGGAAAATTTAATTTTGTGCATGTGCATTATTTGTCTATATTTCTGAGATGAGATAGTATTTACAATATTTACATTATTTGAACTATTGTTTTTACCTTTGTTGCCTACCAGTAGAGGCTCTACACAAATGGATGGAGATATATACCCTAGCAATTGTAATAAAGGGATCTGTTCAAAATTCTTAGCATCTGAAGAAGGCTGGAGCATACAATGGCTGAAACGTCATACAAATAGCAGCAAAGATGATGACAATAGTCCAAATAATGTAAATAGGTGCATTGTTTGTTTTTAATTTTGTTGAATGCTCAGTATAGTAGGGTTAGATTTTATTGACTGCACTGTATCATAGGGCACTGTCTGTGAGGAAAAGAGCACCATTTCTCCAGAAAATTGGAAGCAGCAAGCTGTACTACTTGGCATATGCACTGGAAACTTCAATATGAACATTTCATAGTGTCTTGGTGTCAATCTGAAAGCAGAGCAGAGGATCTGGATGATATATCCGGTCAACATCGTGGTGTTTAGATGGCAACATTATGTTTCCAATCAACTACCCACAGGACCTCAGACTCAACACAGAGATTTACGTTAAGCACTGCCCTAGGTCAAGAGAGTGACTGCTGGAAGACCCTATGGCTGGCAACAGGTCTCTATGACATGCCACGCAAGCACAAGAATGCACTCAGGGCTGTCAGACAATTTCTATGACTACTTTACCCGTCAATCTGGCCATCTCCCCAGACTGCAACCCCC
>JBBBDQ010029431.1:0-70000 GCA_037127315.1 Ascarosepion bandense
AACATCATTTTTCTTCATTCCTTTTGCCAACATCATTTTTCTTCATCCCTTTTGCCAACATCATTTTTCTTCATCCCTTTTGCCAACATCATTTTTCTTCATCCCTTTTGCCAACATCATTTTTCTTCATCCCTTTTGCCAACATCATTTTTCTTCATCCCTTTTGCCAACATCATTTGTCTTCATCCCTTTTGCTAACATCATTTTTCTTCATCCCTTTTGCCAACATCATTTTTCTGTTTACTTTTCTCTCACTGTCACTCTTCTTTCTGTCATCCTAACAATTCTTCTCTCATCATAATCATTTTCCTTCTTTATTTTTCATCATCATTATTCTTCACTCCTGTAATCGTCATCATCATCATCATTTTTTCTCTCCCACCATCATTCTTCTACATCCTTAACGTTTGTCATCATCATTCTTCTTCTCTCATCATCATTATTCTTGTATCCTCATCATAATTTTCTTTCTCTCTTATCATCATCATTTTTCTTTTTCTCTCATCATTATTATTCTTGTATGATGATCATCATCATAATTTTCCTTCTCTCTTATTAATATTTTTCCTGTTTTTCCTCCATCATCATTCTTCTTTTCTTATCATTGTTATTATTTTTGTGTTCTCCTCCTCATCATCATTTTTTTTTCTCTTATCGTCATTCTTCTTCTTTCTTCCAATCATTACCATTTTTTTTTTATTATTTGCTGTCTTCTTCTCTCATCATTATCTTCAGTATTTTTCTCTTTAAAACATCATCCTTCTTCAATCATCTTCATCCTCATCATTTTTTTTATTATCTCTTAGATTTTTCTCTTATCATCATCCTTCTCCCCATCATTATCACGCTTCTACTTCACATTACCATTGTCATCATTCCACTTCTTTCCCATCAACATTGTCTTTTTTTCTTTCATCATCATCATTCTACTTCACTTATCTATTATTTGCAGCATTCACTAATCATTCTTCTTTTTTTCATGAACACCTCATTCTTCATCCCATCATCAGCATTCCTTCGACTTGTTTTTTCACTTCAGTCCAAGATAATAAAACATTCACCTTTCTATTCTTCATACCTTCAGTACCTCTGTGCAGCTCATTTAGTTAAAATGACTTCCCAAAACTGCATACTTTAAAGTGAAACAAGTTAACCATGATTGATCCATCCATCCATCCATCTGTATACTAGCAGTATAGCCTGGCATTGCTTGCGTGTAATGAAAGCTTTAAAACTAATCTATGGTCCTGGAGCTCAGACTCTTTGGACGTTGGCACGAAAGACTAAAAAGCAATAGTTGTTTCCAGTTAAAGTGAAACCGTAGACTGAAAGAAAAATGAATAGATGTAAGTCAATTTTTGATTTCCTGGTATCCATATCAAATACGTTTTTTTCCGTTGTAAACTGAATTTTGAAAGTTAAATAAGTCCTCTCAGTAAATGGTATCATGGCTGAGATTAAGAACTACAATTATATCTACTTAGAGCCAAACCCAAAGCAAAAACTAAAATAAAAGGACTGAAAAAAAATGCAGATGTTTAGGCAGATAAACAGACACACACACAAACATCTTGTCTTTTATATATATATATATATATATATATATATTATTCTTTTATTGGTAAATTGTTTTAATCATGTTCTATTTCTCCTCCTTATTTACTATTTTTCTGTGTCATCTAATTTTGCCAATGGTTTCCTTCTGATTAAGGACTAGCAGTATAGCCCAGTGTTGCTCAGGTGTAATGAAAGCTTTAAAACTAATCCATGGTCCTGAAGCTCAGACTCTTTGGACGTTGGCACGAAAGACTAAAAAGCAATAGTTGTTTTCAGTTAAAGAGAAACCGTAGACTGAAAGAAAAATGAATGGATGTAAGTTAAATTTTCATTTCCTGGTATCAATATCAAATTAGTTTCTTTCATCGTAAACTGAATTTTGAAGGCTAAATAAGTCCTCTGAGTAAATGGTATCATGGCTGAGACTAAGAACTACAATTATACCTACGTAGAGCCAAACCCAAAGCAGAAACTAAGATTAAAGGGCTGAAAAAATACAGACATACAGGCAGATAAACAGACACACACACAAACATCTTGTTTTTTTTTATATATATATTTACTGGATGTGTTTTGAATGTGTTATTTGTAGTTACAATCTCAATATGCAAAATACACAGTGCTGATATCAGACATGGAAAGGAAAATGCAGGACCTCCTACAGAAGATTGTAAGAGAAAGTGGGAAGAAAGGACTGAGCATAAACTTCAAGAAAACTGAATGCATGGTCATCAGCAAAAAGAAGATTCCAATATGCCACCTTGGGGAAGCAAAAATAAAACAGTTAAGCATTCTAACAAAGAATGGAAAGTGCAATGCAGAGATTCAAAGACGCATTGACATGGCTAAGGATGCATTTCAAAAGCTACCAGAGTACTAAGAGACAGGAAGATCTCATTAGAAACAAAGAAAAGAGTGCAAGATTGCTATGTGGTGACTCATGGAATGAAGAAAAATGAAGTTTCAGGATGGGATCTTGGTAGTTGAGGGTTTTAAGAGTTGGGCTATAGATATGCTTATGGCATATCACGTTGAATACACCAGTTCTCGTTTGATCACCGAAGTTAAGCAACACTGAGTCTGGTCAGTACTTAGATGGGTGACCACTTTGGAATACCAGCTGCTGTAAGTGTTCAGTGATGGATGTGCATTGTGGTGCAGTGGATATCGGCCCAGAAAGAGAAATCGGTGAGCTGAGTTCGAATTCCAGTTGTGTACCCTGCATTGACTTGAGCACTGGTACCCTTGGGAAAGGTATTAATCCATCACTTCCCTCCAGTTATGGGTTAAATAACAGGATGGGGCCTACAGGCAACCCATCTAGTGTTGGTGTCACAATAAAAAACATCCTTGGTAGCCCTGGCGAAGCATCAAGTATTCAGCTATTTGACAAGATTACGAATTTCGCTGCAAAACTGCGCCAGGGTTCCAAATGCACAGGGAATACTGGAGGGTTGTAGTGAGTTCTATCTTGGCCAAGGCCGCAAAATGACGATGCTATACATATACTCTTAGATTCCAACGCACCACTTTGGCCCCTACTTGAGCTAGATGAGTAGTTAGAGAGGCCTGATCCAATCAACCAGCTAGTCACGTCATGCCCGATGTCACATTAACAAAACAAACAAAATGTGCTTGCATTTATCATATTTAACATTCAGTCAGTTAATTGCCATACGTGATACACGCTTGGGCGATCATGTTTCGAAAGAGACATGACTGACTGGGCAGAAGATTATCCCGTAGTAGGTTGCCATTGCTTTCTGCGGTAGACTGGTGGCCGACCAAGTCTATAGAACCCAGTCTGTCCTGTTATTTAACCCATAACTGGAAGGAATATACGGATTAATACCTTTCCCAAGGGTATTTGTGTGTAAGTGAATGCAGTGAATTCGGCTGGAATTTGAACTCGGCTCCCCGATTTCTCGTTCCGAGCCAATATCCAATGCACCACAACACACATAAACTGACTTAATAAGTGGTGACTGTGGGGTCAATCAAACTGGAAACCATAACAGCAGCTTGGAATTCTCCCCATATTTGAGTATACTAGTCATGTGGCTCTGGAGGAATGAGGTGAATGGGATCCCACCCTCAATCATATCAGCTTCAAGGTGGGTGGAGAGCAGGGCTGATGAACAATAATAATAAATAAATTAGAAACACCAAAAAAAAAAAAACTAAGAGACAACATATTGATACAGACACAGAAAATCAATCAAAAGAAAAAAAGTTTGAAATTCATTGTAATAGAGCCAATAGAAGACAAACTAATAACAAAGTTCTCACGTTTTGTGATAGGAAAAATCTTAGCATTTTGGATAACTCCAAAAAAAAAGAAAGATCAGAATGCAACATTTTGATCCTAAGCAGAAGGACGAGAAACAACATTTTGATTCTGGGCAGAATGTTCAGAATGTAACATTTTGACCTGAACCAAAATTCATAATTTTCACAGATAATAGTTTCACATCTTGGGTCAAAGTACTTGGAAGCAACATTTCTATCCTATGCCAAATTCACTGTATTCACTCATACTACTCCTTGATCCACATGTATGTCATTTTTGATGGGTATTATGCTAGGTATTACTGTTAATGATAGAAGTCAAAGGACACTGAAGATATGACACTGAAGCTCCACTAAGGATGACCAAATTTCTTGATATAAAGATCAGGCACCCCCCACCAATTTTTAATTTTTTTTTAATGGTATGGTGAAAAACACTGGACTCTCACTGCATACACTGAAGGAAATTAAGAACAATAATTCTATTAAAACATTACAGACATAAAAAGAATATTTACATTATTCAGACTATTGTCCTCATTTTCATTCTCATTTCTATGACGTTTTGGCCATTGAACACTCCAGCCTTCTTCAGGTGCTAGGAATTTTGAACTAAACCCTTTATTATGATGACTGGGGTATATCATTCTCATTCCTTGTGTGAAGCCTCTTTTGGTAGTCATGAGTTATCTTTCTTTAATCTGACTCTCTACGTTATTTGTTCACCACTACTGTAGTTTGGTAATCAAATTCAGAACTCTTTGGGTCAAGTCAATGAAGCTAACCAACACTTATATCCTCAAGGACACATGATTTAGTGGATGTAGATATTGGTTAGTGACTTGGCCCAAAGAGTTATAGTGTAAGATAGTTCTTATTATTACACCCTGATCTTAGGGAGAAGTGTGAAGAAGCAATGCTTTGATAAATAACAGAATGAACAGAATGTAACATTTTGACCTGAAGTACAATTCTAATTTTAGCTTGTAGTGCCAAGTCACTACATTTGACAGAATGCAACTTTTGATTCTAGAAAAAAATGCTCAGAAAGCAATTTTTAATCCAAGAGAATTCTAAGGAACAACATTTAGATCATAGGCAGAATACCAAAAAACAACACTTTGATCATACTCAGAATACAACTTTTTGATACAAGACAGAATATCCAGAAAGTAACTTTTGGTCCAAAACAAAATACCAAGACACAAAATTTTGATCGTCAGCAAAATGCTCAGAATGCAACATTTTGATTCTAGGCAGAATACCAGGAAACAAAACTTTCATCATGTGTAGAATTCCCAGAATGCAATATTTTGATCCCTAGCAGAGTGCCCAGAAGGCAACATTTTGATCCTAATTGAAATGCAAAATTTTCATCCCAGTCAGAATGCAATTTATCCTAAGCAGAAAGACAGGAAACAACACTTTGATCCTAGACAGAATACCCAGAATACAATATTTTGATGCTAAGCAGAATGATTAGAATGCAACATTTTGATCCTGAGCAGAAGAACAAGAAACAACATTTTGATTCTGGGCAGAATGTTCAGAATGTAACATTCATAATGTTCACAGATAATAGTTTCATGTCTTGCATCAAAGTACTAGGAAGCAACATTTCTATCCTATGCCAAATTCACTGTATGCACTCATACTACTCCTTGATTCACATGTAAATAATTCTGTCATTTTTGATGGGTATTATGCTAGGTATTACTGTTATTATTATTCTCAATCTTTTTTCCATTATCAAAATATTCCCTTTTTCATATTTTTTCCATTATTACGATCATAATAAATCACTATTTTTATTGCAGTTGCAAATTTTTATTTTCTTATTTTTACAATCAATATTTATGGTTATGATTGCAGGCATCAGGTGCTGCCATCATTATTGTTCCTTTTTTGCTTTTATTATGATGATGATGATGATGATGATAATAATAAAAATAATAAAAGTGGAAAAGAAGAGGAACAAGTGATGGAACAATGATTGAGCATTCTTTTATTTTGGTAATCAATTATTTTTAATCATTTTGAAGGCATTTTGATTATGGATTTACCCCCAACATAACTCAGGGGACACACATGCATTGATAAGATTGATTCTTTTTCTGAGGGGTACATCATGGAATTTGAGAAATAGGTGAGATTTTTTGCTCAAAAGTGTGCACACATTGATAATAGCTTTTACTCTTTCTATCTCTCTGTGCTGAGGACCTCGACGTGGTATAATGGTTCGTAAGCTTGTCTTTCTGGAACCTGTTATAACTGAGTAGTGAGTTCAATTCTCACTGAGAACCCATACTTTCAGCTTAGTTCCACATCTAAAAAAAATCATCTCTGTCTTTCTGTGCTGTGATCGTGGTTCTCTTAAGTCTCCTACCTTTTCTTGCTTTCAGCAATGTTTCTGAAGCTGAAAAGTTAAACAAATAAGATGTAACCGTAAATTCTACTCCAACAGCTTCTTTTCTCACGCTTCCCGCCTGTGGAACTCCCTTCCACAAGTCTGCTTTCCCGACAGTTACAATCTCCAGGTGTTTAAATGTAGGGTCAATAGACACCTCCTATCACACTAACTCCCAACTATTCTCACAACACTCTCATCTACCCAACCCTCATTCTCGGTATCCTCACCCGCCTATCACCCACCCTCTGTTATTTCCTATATTTAATCAGCCTTTCTCCACTCTATGTAGCCCCCTGCACAGTAGTGGCAGTGACATGCCTTGCTCGGGGTGAAACGCTTATAAAAAAAAAAAAAAAAAAAAAATCGTTGAATATACAACACCATTATTTTAAAACCTAAAACAGGGAATGAATTACATCCTTCAGTAGAATATGATTCCATGCTCCTGAAGCTAAAAACAGAAAATTACATCCTTGAGTCTAATACAAGCCTGTAATACAGGCATTCAGTCAGTTACATGATACACGCTTGGACGATCATGTCTTGGGCAGAAATTTTTTACTCGCAGTAGGTTGCCATTGTTTTCTGAGGTAGACTGGTTGCCAACCAAGGCTACAGAACCCAATCTGTTCTATTATTTAACTCATAATTGGAGAGAATAGATGGATTAATACCATTCCCAAGGGTATTTGTGCACAGGTGAATGTGAGAAATTCAACTGGAATTTGAACTCAGCTCATCGATTTCACATTTCGAGTCAATAACCAATACACAACAACACATATTTGATACAGGCATTAAATAATTTAAATAAAATATGTTTTACCATATTATTCATTGGAATTTCAATGTCGTATATATATTTCTCAAAAATGTTTAATATTTTCTGATATTAAAGAATAGAAACGAACTGAATATTTAGCCATTGTTTGTTTTTTCTACAAATTTCTATTTCATACTTACTTTAAAATTTTGTGGGGGAAAAGTGCTTTGTTGTTACATTAATGTTATCAAAAGGTCATAGATCTTGCTCATTCTCTTAATTAATTTTTGAATCAATATCAGTGAATTTCCTGTCTTTGAGACAAAAGATGTTCAGTTACACTGACTTTGAAAGAATAAATATTGCTGACATATTAAATACATTTTGTAAAGAATTGTTATCTGCTAAACCTTATGTTTCATTATCTATTGTGCTAATTGTGTATTTGCAAGCTTTCTTTTTCAAATAAGAAGTTTTTAAGCTGAGTAAAAATTTCTGAAAATGCTGTGTTGTGTATAATATACCCCTGTTATTTTGCTTTTAATTTTTGTTTCAAACTTCTCATATTATACAATCTTTTGCCTTTATTGAATGTTAGATTCTCCAAACCTTTCTTTACTGATTACATGATATGACCCTCCTTTTTTGCCTCTAATTTTTGTTTCAAATTTCTCAAATTATAGAGTCTTTTGCCTTTATTGAATGTTAGATTCTCCAAACCTTTCTTTACTGATTACATGATATGACCCTCCTTTTTTGCCTCTAATTTTTGTTTCAAATTTCTCAAATTATAGAGTATTTTGCCTTTATTGAATGTTAGATTCTCCAAACCTTTCTTTACTGATTACATGATATGACCCTCCTTTTTTGCCTCTAATTTTTGTTTCAAATTTCTCAAATTATAGAGTCTTTTGCCTTTATTGAATGTTAGATTCTCCAAACCTTTCTTTACTGATTACATGATATGACCCTACTTTTTTGCCTCTAATTTTTGTTTCAAATTTCTCAAATTATAGAGTCTTTTGCCTTTATTGAATGTTAGATTCTCCAAACCTTTCTTTACTGATTACATGATATGACCCTACTTTTTTGCCTCTAATTTTTGTTTCAAATTTCTCAAATTATAGAGTCTTTTGCCTTTATTGAATGTTAGATTCTCCAAACCTTTCTTTACTGATTACATGATATGACCCTCCTTTTTTGCCTCTAATTTTTGTTAAAATTTCTCAAATTATAGAGTCTTTTGCCTTTATTGAATGTTAGATTCTCCAAACCTTTCTTTACTGATTACATGATATGACCCTCCTTTTTTGCCTCTAATTTTTGTTTCAAATTTCTCAAATTATAGAGTCTTTTGCCTTTATTGAGTGTTAGATTCTCCAAGCATTTCTTAACTGATTACATATTTCCAAATTATCTTTGTTTCTTGTTAAGTCATTCATACTGTCCTTAAAACTTAATAGATTTTGACATTGGAATCTGGGTAATGAAAAATTTTTGACTCAACCTACTTTCTAAAATTTAACCAAGCATCAGAACTTTTCAGCAAACATTTATACTTTGCCCATGTTATTTTCAGCATTTATCAACATAAATCTTGCTTGCCTTTCATCACTTTGTGATGAAAGGCAAGCAATTGTGATGAAATTGTCCATCTTTACCTGCCATATAGAAGAGTAGCTATCACAAACAGTCCAGCATTCTTTTCTTTTTTTTTTAATCATTTTCCAAACACTTTGCACTGTATTTCGCAATGAATCTTTTACTATTACTGTACACCCTTTAATTTAATAATCTCAACATAATTAGGAAGAATATTAGAATAATTGAGAACCTACAGATGCAACAAACGTTTTCATTTTGGTAACTTTGATGACACTGGGAAGGACATTAGAATAAATCAAAACTTAGACTGTCGACACACCTTTTAATTTAAGTAACCTTGACATAATTAGGAAGAATATTAGAATAAGCCAGAACTGACACTGGCAGAGAACCTTTTAATTGAGGTAACCTTGATGTATTTGGTAAGTATATTAGAATAATCCGGAACCTACATTGACAGCACACCACCTGCATGTTGATATAAAAAAAGTTCAGTAAGTATACAGAAATAGAGTCGAGTGTAAGACAAGAATGTTTCTTCACATCTCGCTTATTCAACCTATACAATGAGGTGATTCTGCGAGAATTCGAACTCTTATGAGGATTCATTGTTGGTAGCAAGACCAGCTCAAGTTACTGGCAAATTGGGTAGTTACCCAGGGCACCGTCAAGGCTGAGGGCAAGATAATGTGGCTGTTTTTTTTTAAATCATTTCATGCCAAGCAAGGCAGAACTGCCACTGATGTGCTGGAGGTTACATAAGAGGTGCATTCTGTTGGTAGAGTGGCCGCAAGGTGCATTCTGTGGGTGGGGGGCACGACACTGTATTCAGTGAAGGATTTGTACATCAGAACCTCTATTCCAAACTGCTGATTCCAACAAGCAAATGATGTGGAGCCAAAAGTGGGTCCACGGAAAATATAACACGGAACCCGAGGTTTAGGTTAATGAAAGATGTATTACAGGAAAAGGTTACAAAAGAGGAAGGTTGTGGTGGTGTTTTAACATAACTGAAGACGGAAACAAAACCTCTTTAATAGGCTTTACAGAACTAATTTCGCAACACAAGAGCATGCAGTAAACGCAAGAGCAGGTAAACAAAATGCCGAAGAAAGAAAAGAACTCAGCCTTTTTAAAGGAAAAGGAACGTGTGCAAAATCACGTGCAATAGAAATTTTTACAAAAATATAACAATCTCCCCGCACTAGTAAGAGAGATTGCAAGGTTTGTGTATATATTATTTTATTTATTTTATTTATAAGTCCAGTCGCTGAACTGGTCTACGAATCCTGCTAGACCGCCGCGGGGGCAGTTCACTATTCGAAGGACTGGCAGGTCTCTGGGAAGGCTGATTCTCTATTTCCTCCGCATTAAGTGTAGTGTCAACTGGACTTGTTTCAATCAAACGGGCCGGGTCTGCATTTGCAAGGTCGGGTCGAGTATTCTCAGCAGGACCCTGATGTTCATCAGAGCGTGGAAAGGTATTGGTCGACAGACTCGCTTTCTTGTTGCAAACGCGTAGAAAGCAGATGTCTAGCATGAATAACACTTGGAGACTTGTCGTAGACACCTTTCAGTAAGTCAACAGCATGTTCAAAGCCAGAACAACCCTCGATAACGTCAGCAACAGTGGGACCGATATTTAAATAGAGAACTTCGAGTTTATCAGGGTTTAACGAAGCAATAGTTGAGAGGTAGTAATTAAAGTTACAATACCATAATCTCCAAAGCTTGCTGGCCTGTAGGTCTGCCGAGGAAACGTCAAATTTGTCCAGGCGAATTATTTTCTCCATGAGGAAAATATAACAAAGGTACAAATAAATAGAGCTTATGAATCCAGTATAGTCCTTGGTAGTCAACTGCAGTCATGTGCACGGTGCTACTCTCTGCTCTCTCCACTGCTATCACACACCTATTAATATAGTAGTGGGTGAGTCCATGTTGAGGTGAGTCTGGGTTCCACAACAGTAAATAACATTTTGTTATGTAATCTGGTCTATACCATGTAATGCAGTACTTTTATAGGTTGGTCGAATCAACCATGTGCTAAGGATAGAGTATCTTTTTGAGTAGCAAAAGTTATCAAGAGTTATCTGTTACTGTTTGTTGTTTTCAAATGTTAATAGTGGTAATGACTAGTCATCTAAACTTATTTATAAATGAAACTTTGTGTGTATGTGTGTGTTTGTATGTGTGTGTGTGTGTGTGTGTGTCCATTACCTATAGACTCCGAAATGGCTGAACCAATTTTCTTGAAAACTTACACAGTTTTACTATAAGCGTCTGTGGGTGTTCTTAGCTAGGTTTTGTGTCATGGTACCTCCGATAAATATCCAAAATTGATAATCCAAAAAATCGAGTTATAAAAGGAGTGGTTTGATTTTAATCTAATTTGATACACTCATAAAAAAAGACATGAGAAACGATATTCAGAAGTTTCAAGGTTGCAGTTCTTACAATAGTGCAGAAAATCGATAATATATATATAAATATATATAAGGCAAGATGTTTATGTGTGTGTCTGTTTATCTGCCTGTATGTTTGTATTTTTTCAGCCCTTTTATTTTAGTTTTTGCTTTGGGTTTGGCTCTAAGTAGATATAATTGTAGTTTTTAGTCTCAGCCATGATACCATTTACTCTGAGAACTTATATAACCTTTAAAATTCAGTTTACGACGAAAAAACTTATTTGATATCGATACCAGGAAATGAAAATTTGACTTACATCCATTTATTTTTCTTTCAGTCTAAGGTTTTGCTTTAACTGGAAACAACTATTGCTTTTTAGTCTTTCGTGCCAATGTCCAAAGTGTCTGAGCTCCAGGACCATGGATTAGTTTTAAAGCTTTTGTTACACCCGAGCAACGCTGGGCTATAATGCTAGTTTTCCTATAAAGAAACATTTGACATTCTTTGACCATGCAGACAGTACTTTTTTTAGCTGAAATTTATAAAATGTTTCTCTTAAAACACTTCTTTAGGAACTGGGTTTCTCAGGTCCAGTAGTTGTTATCACTCTTTCCAGTATTGATGAGGTTTCCTTCCAAACCTATTTGGTGTGTGTGAAAGATTCACATTTTTATTATGTCATTATTTTCTCTTCAAGTTACAAGTGCTATCCATTTTAATTGTTGCTGCTGTTGGTAGTCCTCAAATTATGTGGTTTCTGTTATATGGTACAGTTCTTTGTTTGTGATTCTGTAGTGCCAGTCTACAATCTTCAAAAAAGGATGATCTTTGCCAAGACTTTCAGGTTTTAATCACACAGTATTTTTCACCATTTACCTCAGAAAGTCATTGTATACATCTGACAGTTTAGATATTTCTGAACAGGTTTGGTGCTATGCATGGTATCCATGAGAAAGTCAAGACTATTTAAGAACTTTAAATTATTATACAGCTGTGTGTTGTGTTCCAGTGGATATTGTCTTGAAATAAAAATCGAAGAGCTGAGTTTGAATTCATTGCATTTACTTATGCACAAATACATTTGAGAAAGGTATTAATCTGTTTCTTCTCCCTCATCTATGGATTAAATAGCAGGGCAGATTGGGTTTCATTGCTTTGGTTGGCAACCATACTAATACAGAAAATAATGGCAACCTATTGTGGGAAAATCTTTTGCACAGTCAGTCATGTTTCTTTCGAGACATGATCACCCAAGTGTGTATCACATATGACACTGAACTGACTTACTCAAGTTTTCATGTTAATGTTTTGGTTTTGTGGCAGAAACTACCTCTGGCACACCAATTCTATGTTCGATTTTTTTTTGCTCTTAATTTTTTTATTCATTATTTATTAATTGGTGATCCATACATTTAGGTATTAATTGGTCATCCATACATTTAGGTATTAATTGGTCATCCATACATTTAGGTATTAATTGGTGATCCGTACATTTAGGTATTAATTGGTGATCCGTACATTTAGGTATTAATTGGTGATCCGTACATTTAGGTATTAATTGGTGATCCGTACATTTAGGTATTAATTGGTGATCCGTACATTTAGGTATTAATTGGTGATCCATACATTTAGGTATTAATTGGTGATCCATACATTTAGGTATTAATTGGTCATCCATACATTTAGGTATTAATTGGTGATCCATACATTTAGGTATCTGAAGTGTTCAGTGTTTACTAATTCCACATCCTGTATTTTTATTATGGCCAGACTAGGTGCTATCACTGTTTTGATCACAGTTCTGCATTATAGTTCCTGTTTTAAAAAGGTTTATCTTGAGTCCCCATTTATTAGAAGACTTGCATGGTGGATGCTAAAGTGTGATGTCTTATCATCAAAAGAGCAAATGTATTCATGTTGTTTTTTTGCAAATGTATTATTAATTATGTCTGACATTTCACACACACACACACACACACACACACACGCACACACACACACATGCACCTAAATCTAAATTCATTTATAAATGGAACTTTGTCTGTCTGTGTGTCTGTTACCTATAGACTCCAAAACGGCTGAACTGATTTTCTTGAAAATTTACACAGTTGTACCTTAAGCATCTATGAGTGTTCTTATCTAGGTTTTGTGTCGAGGTACCCCCGATAAATATCAAAATTTGATACACTCATAGACAAAGACATAAGAAACGATATTCAGAAGTTTCAAGGTTACAGTTCTTACAATAGTGCAGAAAATCGATTATATATATAAAAAGCAAGATGTTTGTGTGTGTGTCTGTTTATCTGCCTGTATGTCTATATTTTTTTTCAGCCCTTTTATTTTAGTTTTTGCTTTGGGTTTGGCTCTACGTAGGTATAATTGTAGTTCTTAGTCTCAGCCATGATACCATTTACTCAGAGGACTTATTTAGCCTTCAAAATTCAGTTTACGATGAAAAAACTTATTTGATATCGATACCAGGAAATGAAAATTTGACTTACATCCATTCATTTTTTTCAGTCTATGGTTTTGCTTTAACTGGAATCAACAATTGCTTTTTAGTCTTTCGTGCCAACATCCAAAGAGTCTGAGCTCCAGGACCATGGATTAGTTTTAAATCTTTCATTACACCCGAGCAATGCCGGACTATACTGCTAGTATATATATATAATATTTTAGGGCAAAGAATTTGTCACATTAACTGAGCAGGTTCATGCTGATTTTGAAGTTTTGTGAGGACACCATTATTATGTCTTCAATCATCAGGGTTGGATTTTTTCTGCTTTTTTTTTTCAGTAAAACTACAAAATTAATTATTTTACAGTAAAACTACTTAAAAAGCAACAATCCTGGTGTCCAAAAACTATCACAACTTAACACTATATATATGTCTACAAGTATAGGGTTGGTATTGATAGAATAAAATTTCAGTATCCAAAATAAACACTATTCTTAAAAGAGTGCTCAATACATAGTAGAACAAATAATTTATTTATAATTTATAACATAAGTCTGTTATAACATCACTATAAAAAAGTTATTTTCTTTCAACACTTCTTGTGTCTTCTCAAATGATGGTGCAGATTGTGAGATGAATAATTTTAAAAGGTTAAAAATTAATCAAACCTTCTCAATAGGGGAGACATAGTTAATTAGTTTGTGGTGACCAATCAAAATACAACTAATTTCTAATTTGAAGAACATAGCAACAAGCCCTAAAAACAATTTATTGGCAATTAATGTTTGATTAAAATAAAAAACAGTATCACTAATTGACGCTTAATTTCACTTTAAAATAAAAATTAATTTTGAAAAATTATTACGAATTAATATTAGAAATTGTGAATTTCAAATTTTAAATTTAACTGAGCATCATGTTTAAAGTATTATAAAGTTATTCAAAAATGAAACAAGGAAGAGAGACACACATACACACACACATACATACATACATATATACATTTTCTGAATATATGCTGTTAAATATAAGAGACAATGAATGTCTATTATGTTTAATCATGAGCCATTCTAAACGTCGTATTTTGGCTTTAATTTCAGTTGAAAATAAAGACAAAAATTCTCCAACATTTGGATAATTTTTTATTAATTTGCTTCTAAGCTTTCGGCTCACATGAGCCATCTTCAGAGAGGTGTTATTTAGACTGTAATACAATAACATCCACCATCACTGACAATTTTATTTTGTGTTGATATAAAACTCTGCTTGGCAATGGCAATAGTTACCAAAAATAATAAATGCAGTTCTCAAATTTGCAATGCGGTTTTATGATGTCACACCGCATGATAGTGTGAAATGACAACAAAACCATGTAGTCAAATGCAATGTAATGTGTTATATATATATATATATATATATATATATATATATATATATATATATATATATATATATATATATATATATATATATATAGTATATATAGTATATTTGGACAACAATCTCTCTTTTATGCAGGTTTCATTAAGGTAAATCTATTGAATTATTCTAAATATTCCATTTATACTCTTTAAAGCAAATACTATTTGTAGACATCAAATTTGACACATACACTACAAGTCTATTAAGTCTGACATCAATCATTGAGATAATCCACTGATTATTTATTGATTTATTGAATATATATATATTTTTTAATTCAGATACTTTAATCCAAGGGAAAAAAGCAGGAAGGTAAATTCCAAAAACCTGATCCTAATTAATATTAAAATTTTTTTTAATATTAAAAAATGATACAGGAAGAGAGCTCCATGTAATAAAATCTTACAGAGCAAATATAAATTAAAAAAGAATTAATTCAATGATGTTGAATGACCATTTCGATATGAAGATCCACACGGGGGATAACACATCACCTCAGCAACAGAAAAATCCTTTCAGAAACTGGAGAAAAATCAGTCTAATTTTCCTTTTTAAATAGATTTGCAAAGAAATTAAAAAAGAAAATAAAAAAGAAAAAAAGAAAAGAAAAAAAGAAAAAGATAAAACAAAATAAAATAAAATAAACAAGAAAAGAAACAATAATCTCTCTTTTATGCAGGTTTCATTAACAATGACTGACAAGTTCTGATGGTTAAGTTTTTGTATAAAATTTTTCCTGTGATCTTCTGATTTCTTTCTTTTGGGGGCATAGATTATATAAAAATTGTCCAAATGTTTTGTTTTCCCGAGCACTTTCAGCTGTACTTTTACCCATTTTCAAGGATGAATGTTGTTTTACGTGTAACAATGTAAATGGTGTGTTGTATAATGTCTAGTAGTGGTATGTGTTATGTACCAAACACAGTAAGCATGTTGTTAATGGGTTCCTAGTTTTAATCCTATTGAGTGTTGGGTTTTTCATTTTTATTAATAAGGCCTCCATTATTTTTAGTCTTTTTTTGCATGTGGATGATGCTATGACATTTGTTTTGTCAACAAATATATTCTGGATAGGGTTTGGTAGGTTTCCATGTGTTTTTAAAGGAGATTGAATTGAACTTCGTTGAGGGAAATATAGCATTAGTCATTAAGTTAGTTTTGTAATGGTAATGGCTGATATAGTTATTTACTAAATCAAAAACACAGTTCTTCAAAGGACGTTATTTACAAATTCACATGTCCTTTGAAAAACTGTGTTCTTGATCCGAATTTCCAAAATAATTATATAATAATTAACTCATCATCCGAATCATGATGAATACAGTATGAAGCTGTTATGTCGTGAGTAAGAATAAATAACTCAACAACAGGAATAGGTTAATTGTTGTATTCCGTGAAAATAGTATTTACAAAGGTTATTAGTATCCAATACAAGAATAAGTGTTAATCGCCTCAACCGTCATAAGACGTAGTATGAGCAATGGGTACTTCCGGGTCGTCACTGGAAGTCTATGACTGACTCGTCGATCGGCTGCTCGGCACACTCTCCTACATAGATGCCACCATTACTTTACATAGTAATGGAATAGTCCATTATAGTGAAATAGGCGCGGGTGTCCCAACAGAAGCAAAATCAGGCCAAAGATAGGAAAAGAATGGTGCGGTTTTGTCAACGAATATGATATTTATGGTTAGGATTCTATCAGAAAGAGCAATACAAATGAAAAAGAATGTGTGCCTATGTTTTATAGACTATGCAAAGGCATTTGACAAAGTACACCACAAAGGATAGATGCTCAGCACCCTCAACATATTTAGGAAAGACATTAGAGTAATCAAGAACCTCTACTGGCAGCAAATCACCTGCATGCAGGCAGGAAATGACTTCAGCAGATATACAAAGATAGAAAGGGGCGTAAGACAAGGATGAGTCTTTTCACCAGATCTATTCAACTTGTACAGTGAGACTATTCTGATGACCCCAGAAGTTATGCCAGGATTTGTCTTCAGTAGCCACAATCTGAACAATATAATTTACACAGATGGTACAGTGCTGATAGCAGACATGGAAAGGTAACTACAAGACCTCCTAAAGAAGGGAGCTGAAGAAAGTTGGAAGAAAGGATTATAAAATAAACGACAAGAAAACCAAATACATTGTCATCAGCAAAAAGAGCAGCCCAAAATGCTAAATACAGGTGAGGGATACTAAAATCAAGCAGGTGCAAAGATTTAAATACCTGGAAAGTGTTCTAACAGAAGATGGAAAGTGTGACACAGAGATTTAAAGGTGAATTGGCATGACAAAGAACGTGTTCCAGAAGCTGAGTAAAGTATTAAGAGACAGGAAACTTTCACTAGAAACAAATAAGAAAGTACTGGATTGCTATGTGAGGTATTTCTTCCATATGGCAGTGAATGCTGGACAATCTCATCAAAGTGAAGGAACAACTTGAAGCAACTGAAATGTGGTTCTACAGAAGGATGCTGTGTATGTCACAGATTAAGCATGTGAGCAATGATGAGGTTTTGGAAAGGATGGAAATGAAAAGAAATTAATACTGAGCATCAGAAAAATACAGCTAAAATTCCTGCGACATGTAATCAGGAAGAGGGGCTTGGAGAATCTGATACTCACAGATTAAATAGAGGGAAAGAGAGACAGGGAAAATAGCGAGTAACATACTTGACAGGCCTGAGCAAGTGGATGGCAGTGAGGGGTTTGGGTGGGGTAACAGGAGAAAGTGTGCTAAGAGCCACCAGGGATAGGGAGACATGGAAGGTCCTAATTGCCTACGTCCTGAAGGGACATGGCACATAAAAGAAGAATTTTCAATAAACATAGCAAATTTTATAATTTTGCTCTTAGAAATAGTGGTTATAAAGGTCAGTCAGTTAAGTGCCATACGTGATACACGCTTGGGCGATCATGTCTCGAAAGAGACATGACTGACTGGACAGAAGATTATCCCGCAGTAGGTTGCCATTGCTTTCTGCGGTAGACTGGTTGCCGACCAAGGCTATAGAACCCAATCTGTCCTGCTATTTGACCCATAACTGGAAGGAAGAGACGGATTAATACCTTTCCTAAGGGTATTTGTGCGTAAGTGAATGCAATGGATTCAACTGGAATTCGGACTAGGCACCCCGGCTTCTCGTTCCGAGCCGATATCCACTGTACCACAACGCACATCCTGTTACTAGTATTAAATTTAGAAATCCCATTATTAATGTCCATAACAAGAAAAGAAGATCTAGGAAAATCATTTGGTTTACGCCACCTTTTAATCTGAGGGTTAAAACTAAATTGGGACAAAAATTTTTATACCTTAAGAAACATTTTCCCAAATTAATCTTCTTAATAAAATATTTGATAATAATACTCTTAAATTAAGCTATTGTTGTGCGAATAACCTCAAAAAAATAATTAAAAAACGTAATTACAAAGTCCTCAGAGTGTATAAAATTTAAGAAAACTTGATGTACTGCATTGATGAGATAAATAGTACCAAATATGATAAAACTAATACCGGTGAATGTAATTGTAGGAATTCTAATAATTGTAAAAATTGCTTCACTAGTTCCCTTGATTATCTTTGTCCTATTCCTACATTTGAGAATCCTAGTATTAAAAGATTTTATATTGGGAATACTAAAAGTTTAAGACACACTGATACCAGCATGTACTATCTCTCAATAATAGTACTTATAAATATGGTACTTTGTTATCAAAGGACTTTTGGAGTTTAAAAGAAAAAAACAAAACCCCTACCATTAAATGGAAATTAATTAGAAGGGCTTGAACTTGTACTTCCCTGTATGCACCATTGAGTTCAATTGATGTTTACACCAACAAGTTTTTGCTATCTTAAGTTTGTCCAGGTGGTTAAATATACTTTTATTTTTTGTAGCATTTACTGACTTCCTGATAATTACATTCATGTACATGGAACTATAGTTGAGGTTGGTCATGTTTAGTGGGAATCGGTATATTCTATAGTGTGTGTTTATATATATATATATATATATATATTACACTGATATCTCCTAACAAGTGAAATGAATGATTACAAAAAGTTTCGGTCATAAAACTCTGGAACTGAGATGCTGAATATAACATCAATCAGCTAAGTGACAAATCTTATTTGTGTTAATCCTATAAAGGGTGCAATAGGTAAATTGTTGCTATTTTTATTTTTGATTTATAAGTTTTTTGCATGTGGGTCTATAAATGTTTTGCCAAATGCTCAATTATTTGGTTATTTGTGGGGATCAGTTTATTACATGAAAACTATAGAAAACTGATTCCCCACTTTATGTTGAGTAGAATCCTATTAATTATACTTCATCCATGCCAGTTCTGGCATCAAGAATATTTCATTAAGTATTCACTACTATTAAAAGTTTTTCACAAGTGACACTTCACACACACACACACGTGTATATATATATATATATATATATATATATATATATTTACTTGGAGGAAATCAGTGACTCAAAGAGAGCCATACTAAAGATTTCATACTGGGAAGGAAAGTGTTCAATGGCTCACAATGAGGCAGAACATAATACTATAGAATATACTGATTCCTGCAATGCAATCATCAGGAAATCGGTGTCCACTGACTGCATTCACATGCATGAAACTGTAGTCACAGTCGGTCATATTTAGTGGGAATTAGTATATTCTATAGTGTGTGTATATGTACATTATATATATAATTTGTTATTACTATAAACATTATTTTAAGTGGGTCCATGTGTTGAGATCTCTGTTTTGAATTTTCTTGAGCAGTGAAAGGAATTACAGCCAGATTAGATCGAGAAATCTGATTCAGGGAAAACATGCTCCCCAACAGGAATCAAATTTATATTCTTTTATTATATGAAGGAAACAGGACTTATAACTGAAGTATATCTTACCAGTTTGGCCATGAAAAATTGTCCTAATGAAGCAAGACTCAATTATATATTTAAAGAATCCTTTTCTCTCATTGAGGCTGTGTTCATAGCTGATTTTATCTAGTGCTGATGCTTCTTTTTATAATCAATAATAATATATAAAAGAGAGATTGCTGTCTAAACACATACATATATGAATTTTACATTTGGGGAATAGTCATTTCAACAGTTTCTTAGAAATCACTTTATTCAACCCCAGTTGGATGTAAAATTAAGAAATTCTAGTGAAATGGCTATTACCCAAATATAAGTCACTGGTGCCCCTGCCACATGAGTTTACTCGTGCAACCACACTGGCAACTGGGTCTCACCCATTCACAGATCAACCAAATGCAGCCGACAATTCTACACCAGCAGCTTCTTTTCTCACACTTCCCACTTGTGGAACTCTCTTCCATATTCTAGCTTTCCTGATGGCTACAACCTCCAGGGATTTAATTTCAATTTCAATACCCATCTCTTAACCACTTGACTTCAGTTCTTTCTACATCACTCTGTATATCTATTCCTTTCTCTCTACCTTTGCAACTGTCATCACACCTGTATTCCCATTTTTCTCTTGCTTCCTTCTCTGACACCCCCTGTAACTGGTTCATCTTTTGCTTTACTCTCCTCCTATCTAATCTTTTTCTCTTATGTAGCCTCCTGTGTATCAGTGGCATTACTGCCTTGCTTGGGGTGAAACGATTAAAAAAAATCTGCTCTGTAAGTTAAATTTACATTGAGCTCTCTGGTGGATGTTTTAATATTTACCTTAATATTACTAAGATCCATTGGGATTATTTATAAAATATTCTGGATTTATTACTGATATATATATCTATAGGGTGTTTCAAAAATAGATAGCATAACTTCAGGACTATGTTCCCTATATCTAAATAATGAAAAAAACTCCCTATAACATACATCTGGAAATGCTTGGTTTCCAAGTTATAACCTATTTAAATATGTGCTAACCAGAAAGCCTTTATTTTTGACATCTGACACACAGTGTTTTCAAGTGCACTATAGCAAGTGTTCAAAATGTGCACCCTCTGCCCTAATGTAGATATCACATTGATGTCAGATGGACTTGTGAACGTGCTCTCAAATTTCTGGCATGTTTTGTATTATTTCGCACCCTGCTACAATTCGGTTGTGGAGAGTGTCCACATCATCAACCAGAGATGCATACATCAGTCTTTCAAAATGGTTCCACATGTAGAAATTCAAAGGATTTAGATCTGGTGAGCATGAAGGCCATGCAACATGTCCACTTCTTTCTATTTACCAAACAGTAAACCTGTCGTAAAAAATACCTGTGGACTGTGTGACTGGAGTGTGCAGTAGTACCATCATGCATGGAGTGCAGTAGTTGATGAGTGATCAGTTGAACATTTTCCAAGAAATCAGGTATGTTATTTTTCAGGAAGTGCCTATACACATCACCTGTAAGCCTGTTTGAAAGTACACAAGGTCCTAATAATCTACCACTAACAACACCAGTCCAGATATTGACTGAGAACCCTTGTTTGTGACATGATAGAACAATTGCATGTGGATTTTCCTTTGTCTATACATGATAGTGGAAGTTGATTGTTTCATCCTATGTAAACTGTGCTTCATCTGTGAAGATAACAAAGACAGGAAAGTTTGAAATTGTACTGCATTGCTGTAAGAAATGACAGAACACAATTCATACAGGCTAAACTGGTGACAATATCTGTACACATAGATGTTACATAGATGATACATAGATGTTACATAGATGATACATAGATGTTACATAGATGATATGGGTACAACTGTTGTTCTCTCAATGCTCTCCAGACATTTGAATGGGGAATAGCCACTTGCCTTGCCAACTGTTGTGTGCTGATTTCAGGAATGTCATGCCAAATATCCAGTATCTGTTTTTATTCCTCAGGTGTTGTAGACTTTGGTCATCCTCTGCTACCAGCACGCGATTTGATGGTTCCATGTTCACAGAGGTGGATATTCACAAATGTTTTCCTATCAGAACATTGTCCATTTGGAAACCTTTTTTAGTAGAGACAACAAGCTTGTACAATGTTATCGTCTGCCAAACCATACATGAAGTGCATATCTGCCCTTTCTGGATTTAAGTAAATGTCCACTCAACATGCACTACTAACAGTCGTTCAGCAATACTTCATACGTGGGAAACAAGGGGGAAGTCTTGTCCAGTTGGATGGCAAAAAAATTGATCTGACAGATTGTCTGGTTTGCTGCTTAGCAAGTTAAATGCCACCTGTGGAAAATAAAGGTATTCTGGTTAACACATATTTGAAAAGCCTATAACCCAGAAACTGTTTACAGACATATATTCATAGGCCTCTGATTGGGAGGTTGTGTGGAGTATGGAATCACTTTTTAATTGCTGTTGTTCTCAGGTCCATTCTGACCCAGTGTGATAGCACCTGTTAAGGTCCCAGCTATGAGCAAATGGTTAAATCCCAAACTGGGGTTGGTCAAAACAATATGAAAGTATAAAAAATAGACTTTTATAGAAATATATACATTTAAATAGACTTTTATAGAAAAATATACATTTTTGAAGGAAAAATATTACTAACAATACATTTTTGAAGAAGAAATTATTACCATAACACATTTTTAAAGGAAAAAAATTATTCTCAGCAAAACATTTTTGAATACAAAACTAGAATACATTTTCAGTTTTCTAAAATAAAAAAAGATTAAAAACAAAAATTTTCATTAAAATCTGACTAATTTCTTACTGGCAAGACATTCTTTAAGGCACAATGTTACCAACAATACATTTTTGAAAGAAAAATATTACCAACATAACATTTTTGAAGGAGAAAGAAGGAAAAATTCTTGTCATAATGAATTGTTGAAGTAAAGTTATTACTGGCAATATATTTTTGAATACAAAACTAGGAGACATCTTCAGTTTTCTCAAATAAAAAAGTTTTCATTAAAATCTGACTAAATCAATCTCCTTGGTATAACTGAACATTAAAAAAATACCTTAAAACCCCTTTTTAGCATTAAATAAGCCACAGTGGTTGATATGCCATTAAACAAAACTCAAACTCAAAAATAACAAAGATGAGGACAATAGTTCTCCTGTTTATAATGTAAATAATGGTGGAAGAAATGTTGGAATGAAAGAAATCCTGGCTTTTTTTTTTTTTAGGTTAAGTTCTATAAATTTTTTTTTTTTTGGTTTTCCTTTACTCCATTGATCATTCATTATTGCAGTCCATATTTGATCCATTGGTTTATTTGTGTATATTTGCATATATCTCTTGTTTTTGTTTTTTAATCATTTCACCCCTTGCAAGATGGGACCACCACTAGTGCAGAAGGTGTTATAAAAGAGAGAGAAAAAAAAACAGGGTACGAGGATGATGTCGAAGAAAGGATAAGAGATGGGTGGGATTCAGGGGGATAGAAAATGGCAATTGACATAGCATTTAAACTTTTGGAGATTGTAGCTATCAGGGAAGTAAGTAAATATAAGTGAGTTTTACAGGCAGGAAGTGCAAGAAAATGAACTATTGGAGTAAAAGTGGTAGTTACATTTAAGTATTTCAGTGGTAAAAGGTAGGACCTAGATGCCAATCTAGTAGCACTTGTAAATTCATGTGATCAGGGCACCAGAGGAATAAAGCTATCAGAGCAGTTGCCACAAAAAATATTTGTAGAAAAGTCAGATGGAAGCCATATGACATAAATAGCAAGATCCCTGGACCAGATATGCATGAAGAAATGGTAGATTTGTAAATATGCAGGATGGTCTCCGACAAGGAAGTCAATCATCTGAGTGTATATAATGGTAACTCTTCACCCCAGAAATTCAGGCAGGAATTTTCTTCATCATACCCTTTTCCAAATTCTATTGTCATGTATCAAGACTTGATATATATATATATTCAATAAATCAATAAATAATCAGTGGATTATCTCATTGATTGACGTCAGACTTAATAGACTTGTAGTGTATATGTCAAATTTGATGTCTACAAATAGCATTTGCTTTAAAGAGTATAAATGGAATATCTAGAATAATTCAATAGATTTACCTGACCCTTTCACTCTAGGCACATAACAGTGAAACTTTGAACTGTCAGATTCTTAGGAGATTATAGCATTGTACAAAATTGTTTGGAGTTGATGATCAGCATTTATTATGTAGAATAAGTATGGTAAGTATGTCAATATATATTTATTTTTGGATTCTCCAGATAAATGTGTCCCTGGATATGCATTGTGGGGCAGTGGATATTGGCTCAGAATCAGAAATCAGAGAGCCGAGTTCAAATTTCAGTTGAATTCCTTGCATTAACTTATGTGTAAATACACTTAGAAGAAGTATTAATCTGTCTCTTCTCCCTCCAACTATGGGTTATATAGCTGGACAGATTGGATTCTATAGCTTTGGTTGCTGACGAGTCTGCTGCAGAAAGTAATGGCAAGCTACTTTAGAAAACTCTTCTACCCAGTCAGTCATGTTTCCTTCAAGACATGATCACTCAAGTGTGTATCACATATGACACTTAACTGATGGAAACATTGATATATAGAATATTGTCGCTCAAGTTATCAACTGAGCACTTTTTGGATAAAATTTAGCTGGCATTCTTCTTTCAGGACATTAGTGATGATGACTCTCCACAATTTCCTGTTCTTTCTAGCTCTTAATAAATTGTGACTTTTTTTTTATCTCTCTCAAGCCCTGTTCTGCTATCTCTTTAGTCAAGCTCATGAGGTTGGTTATGCATTTCTTTCTTATATTCCAGAACTGTGTGCATGTAGTCTCAGATGGTAATGCATCTGTAAGGAAGTATTATAAGCAAGGTTGAAATTCAGTATATGTCATTTTGTGAAAGTGTAAACAACTTTGTTTTTCACAGCATTAAAAATGTTGGATTTTGTGCCAAAAAAGTGTATTTGTGGGGAATTTCAATGCACTACTTTATTCAAAAGAAATCTGCAGCTGAAGCACACAGAATTCTTGCTGAGACTTACGGCAACCATGCTCTGTCATAAACAACATGCAGGGATTGGTTGAGATGCTTCAGAAATAATTATTTTGATGTTGAAGTTGAAGAATATTCTGGCACACTGAAAAAACAATTGAAAACAAGTAATTTGAGGTATTACTTCCTGAAGACTCATATCAGGTGCAAGCTAGACTTGCAGAATCATTTGGAGTTGATCACATCAGTTTTTAAATGTTTGAAAGCATTAAAAATAGATAAAAAATAATATTGGGTGCTGTACAAGTTGAAGCTGAGAGACATCAGATGGTGTCTTCTCATGTGTGAACAGCTGCTTCAATGGCTGAAAAAAGAAAGTTTTTTTGCATCATATCATGACCAGCCATAAAAACGTTCCCTTGTTCCCTGTTTAGGATGTGGTTTCCGGCTTTCTCTTTTCCAATCTTTTCACTTTCTTTTTTGTTTATTTTTTTTAATCGGATTAGATAGACTGAACTATCGCCCGGTTTACACTCTACCCACATATGTTGAACAGGTGTAGAAGCTCAGCCCTTGTTCCCTGTTTAGGTCGTGGTTTCCGGCTTTCTCTTTTCCAATCTATTCACTCTTACGTAGCCCCCTGCACACCAGTGGCCTTACTGCCTTGCTTGGGGTGATGTGTTAAAAAAACAAAAAAAACAAACAAAAAAATACTGGATACACTAGGATAACCTTAAGGGGATAAGCCTGTGTATGCATCAACATGGGCGGTAAAGCTGAATATTCATGGTTCAAAGCTTTTGCTCTACATTTGGTGGGATCAGCTGGGGGTAGTTTATTATGAGCTGCTTAAACTGACCAAAACCATCACGGTAGATTGCTATTGAGTGTAATTGGTGTGTTTGAGCTGAGCATTAGAGAAACGACAGCTGCTATACAAGCAGAGACCTGACAAAGTGATTTTGCAAGATGACAATACTATGCCACATATTGCAAAATATGTAAAAACCTACTTGAAAATGCTTAAATGGGAAGTCCTACCCAACCCGCCATATTCATCAGACATTGTCCCATCCAATCATCATTTGTTCTGATTGAGGGTTCATGGCCTGGCTGAGAAGCACTTTCATTCATATGTCTTCTTCTTTTATGTACCTTGTCTCTTCAGGACGTAGGCGATGATGGCCTTCTACGTCTCCTGCTCTCTGGTGGCTCTTAGCACGCTTTCTCCTGTAACGTCTCTCAGCCTCTGTTCTGTCATCCAACTGATCAGGCCTTTTAAATATATTATCTGCTGCTTTCCTCTGTCTCTTTTTCCCTGTATTTGGCCTGTTAGTATCAGGTTCTCCATGCTCTCCTTCCTCATTGCATGTCCGAGGAACTTTAGTTGTCTCTTCCTGATGCTCAATATTAATTTCCTTTTCGTTTCCATCATTTTCAAAACCTCGTCATTGCTCACATACTCGGTACAGGATATTTACAGCATTCTTCTGTAGAAACACATTTCAGCTGCTTCAAGTTTTCCCTTCATCTTTGTTGATATTGTCCAACATTCACTGCCATATTGAAGAACTGATATCACATAGCAATCCAGTACTCTCTTCTTTGTTTCTAGTGAAAGTTTCCTATGTCTTAATACTTTACTCAGCTTCTGGAACGCGTCTTTCACCATGCCAATTCACATTTGGATCTCTGTGTTGCACTTTCCGTCTTCAGTTAGAACACTTCTGAGATATTTGAATTTTCGTACCTGCTTGATTTTAACACCCCCCACCTGTATTTGGCACTTTGGGCTGCTCTTTTTGCTGATGACCATGTATTCGGTTTTCTTGCAGTTTATTTGTAAATCCTTCATGTCACTCTCTTCAGCTATCTTCTGTAGGAAGTCCTGCAGTTTTTTTCTGTGTCTGCAATCAACACTGTGTCGTCTGCGTATCTTATGTTGTTCAGATTGTGACCTCTGATGACAAATCCTGGCATGACATCTAGGCTCCTCAAAATATTCTCACTGTACAAGTTAAATAAATCTGGTGAAAATACACATCCCTGTCTTATGCCTCT
Organism: Ascarosepion bandense; assembly: GCA_037127315.1. Taxonomy (NCBI): domain Eukaryota; kingdom Metazoa; phylum Mollusca; class Cephalopoda; order Sepiida; family Sepiidae; genus Ascarosepion; species Ascarosepion bandense. The sequence continues at coordinate 26,892 of JBBBDQ010029431.1, forward strand.
TTCTATCTTTGTATAACTGCTGTTGACTCATGGTTAGCCATAAAAGTCATGTCATTTCTTTGACATGGAATTCAAATGCTGCCAGAAAGATGGGAAAAATAATGGCTAGCAATGAACAATACTTTCATTGACATGTTTCTTAAGTAATTTTTGTAAATAAAACATTGCTTTTCATGAAAAATCAGCAAGAACTTATTCAAGGTCCTAATATACAGTATAACCCGGATATAAGAGAATTTTTTCTATGGTCCCAAATTGGAGCCTGTGGTAATGCATATAAGATAGACCAAACCCTGATATAAGAAAACCCGGATATAAGAGAATTTTTCTCTGGTCCCAAATTAGAGCCTGTGGTAATGCATATAAGATAGACCAAATCCTGATATAAAACAACCCGGTTATAAGAGGAGCTATTAAGTTCCAAAAAACTCTCTTATATCTGGGTTACACTGTATTAAAGAAAATGTATCTTCTGACAGGATTTGAACATGTATTCTTTTTTTAATCTGCGAAGCCATTCTCAAAACAGGTGTGCATTACTCCAGAGTCATTGGAAGCCATCAAATTGTGATCAGGAATGTTTCAGTGGCACACAAATACACTGAGTGGGTGGTTTAATTTGAAAACCCTTTTATGCTCATATATTTTTTAAGTTAAATCTCATGATGTTTCACTGATATATTTTGGGGGCTTTGTTTATATTCAATTTAGCAAACTTCTGCTGTTAAAGTAACATTAGCTCTTTGTTCTATGTTGATTAAATTTTGAACTGCTTTTTAAATGTTTGTTACAATTTTTATACTGAGAATAGATGAATGTATTTCAGCATGTGTTGTCACAAATCTTTTGTTGAAACAGGTTTTATTGAAGATCACAGGAAAGGACTGTTTAAATAATTTCTTTTTTTAATCATTTCTTTGGAATTCCTCTAAGATAATGGATATTCAAAAATGGTTCATATATATATATATATATATATATAATTTTTAAAATTAATCTTGCTAATGCAATCTCCTAATGGACACAGTATATGGGAAATTTCCCATATGTCAAAAAAACAAAAAAACAAATTTCAGTTAAAATTTTTTTTTATTTTGTTGGCTGAATAGAAGGCCAAATTTTTAGCTTTCTTTTGTGTCTGTTTTTATTGCATTAATTAAATTTTGTCTTTCTGATAAGATCATTAAAAATCAAGATGAAACATTATTGTCAAAATTGATAATGGTTGACAAATCTAATTAAATTATAGATAATATGACAAGTGGAAGATGATAGAAATACTTATCAAAAATGGTTTGCAGTGTTTAATCCCATGAAACATTTAGATAATATTTATTTCTATAAAGAAAACATCTGAAATTATAATCAGAGATATGAGAGTCATTTTAATCCACATAAACAATGCCATACATAATACATGCTTGGGTGATCATGCCTCTTTTGATCCATAACTAGGTAGATTTTCCTGCAGTAGATTGCCATTTTTTCTGTGGTAGACTGGTTGGCAACCAAGGCTATAGAACCCTATTAGTCCTGTTATTTAATCCATAGCTGTGCACCACTATGCATGTCATTTAACAATGATTATGTAGTTTACAACAAAAAACGACTCTTACTAGTTTAAAATTGAAGCAAAAAAAAAATCATTTACAATATTTTATGTGAAAAGGAAGATAAGTGTATGGATTAGGTGAAAGAAAAAAAAAGAACGTTCATGAAAAACAAGAATTTAGTTTAGTTGGTAAAGTTATAAATATCATTGATAGGAATGGAAATGTAATAGTGAAGTTCATGAAATGTTAAATTTTGTTGAACTGTTTCAGGAGATAAATATGTCTGCACTGAGATGGGTGTGTCCATCTGTTGAATGGAAGGAATTGTCTAATGATTGTCATCCATTGAAAAAATTCAGAAGTAGGTACTGATTTGTAGAAATGTAGACGGTGACTTTTTTGCAAGAAGCAAGTTGTGTTCTGTTTCATGGTTTGATGTTAAAATAATGCATACCAATTTCCTGGCAGAAAATAGCTTTTTTCGTTTTAATTTTTGGGATGGAGAGTTATCCTTATTTATCAATATTTGGACTGATAGGGTTAAAGTGTTGGTTCATGAACTTTGTGGTGTAGTAATAATGAGTTCAAGATAGTATAGAATCAGAGTGAAATCAGTCAGTCAGTTAAGTGCCATACGTGATGCATGCTTGGGAGATCATGTCTCGAAAGAGACATGACTGACTGGGCAGAAGATTATCCCACAGTAGGTTGCCATTGATTTCTGCGGTAGACAGGTTGTCAGCCAAGGCTATAGAACCCAATCTGTCCTGTTATTTAACCCATAACTGGAAGGAAGAGACGGATTAATACCTTTCCCAAGGGTATTTGCGCGAAAGTGAATGCACTGAATTCAGCTCCTCGGTTTCTTGTTCCGATCCGATATCCAATGTGCCACAATGCACATCAAGTGAAAAGGCTAGCATTAATTGAATACTGATAGAAAAACTATTACTGGATGTGGACGGCAGAACAAGAAAAATGTACCCATGTAAATTAAAAGAACAGATTCAATTTGAAATTCCATGAAGACTATACCTTGGGAAAGCTGGAGGACATATTGGCTGAAATATTATAATAACAATGACAAAGATGTAGACAGTCCAAGTGTAAATAATTTAAAAATTTTCCATCTTTATGCCCGCCCCCAAAAAAACAAAATTGATGTGTCAAAAGAATGTTTTTTAATTGACACTGTTACTATTTTAACCACCTTCACTCCACAGTTTGTTTTTAAAAGTGATGATTATAGTTGTACTAAAATCTAAACATATGAAGTGAATTTATACATTTTGTTTTAGTTCTTGAGAATTTACAACAAAAAATTATCCATGCTTTTTGATTGTTTATTTTCAGGAATAATTTTATATTTACAAAATCCTAGCATCTAGTAGAATTCAATAGTTATCATTTACTAATTTATTAAGAAATAAATATGAAAATCTTTTATTCATAAATTTATTATCATTTACCAAATAATGGAAATAAATGAACTGATTATAAGGAAATATTTAGTATTTGTCTAGATTTCTGAGATGAGGTAGTATTTACAGTATTCGGACTATTGTCCTCATCTTTGTTGCCGTTTGTATGACGTTTCGGCTGTTGTAAGCTCCAGCCTTCTTCAAGTGTATAGGAATTTTGAACCAAACCCTTTATTACAATCACAGGGGTATATGAACTCCATTCCTTGCCTAGAGCCTCTTCTGGAAATCATGAGTTATCTCCCTCTAACCCTGTAAGTTATTTGTTAACCACTGCTGTAACCTGGTATTGAACTCACAACTCTTTGGGTCAAGTCACAGGAACTAACCAAAGTCTATATCCAGAGGATATAGATGTTGATTAGTTACAGGGTTAGAGGGAGATAACTCATGACTGCCAGAAGTGGCTCCAGGCAAGGAATGGAGTTCATATATCCCAGTGATTGTAATAAAGGGTTTGGTTCAAAATTCCTAGCACATGAAGAAGTCCGGAGCATACAATGGCCGAAACATCATACAAATGGCAGCAAAGATGAGGACAATAGTCCAAATAATGTAAATACTGTAAAGAAATCTTTATTTGTTATTTTATAAAATTCAATTCAGTTGAAAATTAGCTGGTGTTTTGCCAACCATTTCAAGAAACAATGTAATAAATAATGCTTTTATTTTTGTTGTAAATTTTCAAGAACTAAGAAAATGTATAAATTCACTTTCATTTGTTTAGGTTTTATTAAAATGCTAATTATTGTTTTTTAAATCAATAAACATTGTTGAGGAGTGAAGTTAGTCAAAATAATGGCAGTGTCAAGGGAATTTTTTTTTCGAAATAAGTAATAAAAATGTTAATAACTGTTTAATTCCAGTTAAGCTGTTATCTAAATGCTTGGGTAGTTACCCTTTCAGGGCAAAAAAATATAAATTATAAATAATTTCATAGTAATCAATTTCAAATCGAATCCTTTATTAGAATCACTGGGGTATATGAACTCCATTCCTTATGTAAAGCCTCGACTGAAAGTCATGAGTTATTTCCCTCTAACCCTGCAAGTTACTTGTTCATCACTGATTAATGGCTCCGTAAACATTTGTTTTCTGCTGGCTCTTCTGATTTCTGTATTAATTTGAGATATCCAAATGTCAAAGGCTTCAAAAATTTCTTCCATAGTATCCTCACTTTCTAAGGGTGAGGAGCTTAGCTCTTCACGCCTTCTTTTTTGTATTTGATTTACATGCCTTCTATTGGTAAATTTTTCTCCCTTTATAGTATACATCATGTTTCCTATTCTGTTTACAATAGTTCCTGGTTCCCAATATGCCATGTTATTTTCAAACATTCTGTAGTACACTCGTTCACCAGATTTTAATGATTTTTTCGTTATTACCGATGTATTCTGAGTTTTGTTTTTGCATGGTAGCAATTTATTGAAGACCGATCGTATTGAACTCACAACACTTTGGTTCAAGTCAAAGTAACTAACCAACATCTATATCCACTTCCTCATAAATACTACCTCATCTCAGAAATATAGACAAACCTTGTAGTTCTTTTTATTTTATCCAGAACTAGCAGTATGGCCCGACGTTGCTCAGGTGTAATGAAAGCTTTAAAACTAATCCATGGTCCTGGAGCTCAGACTCTTTGGACATTGGCACAAAAGACTAAAAAGCAATAGTTGTTTCCAGTTAAAGTGAAACTGTAGACTGAAAGGAAAATAAATGGATGTAAGTCAAATTTTGATTTCCTAGTATCGATATCAATTAAGTTTTTTTTGTCATAAACTGCTTTTGAATGCTAAATAAGTCCTCTGAGTAAATGGTATCATGGCTGAGACTAAGAACTACAATTATACCTACTTAGAGCCAAACCCAAAGCAAAAACTAAAATAAAAGGGCTGATAAAAATACAGACATACAGGCAGATAAACAGACACACACACACACACACACACACACACACACAAACATCTTGCATTTTATATATATATATTTTTGATTTTCTGCACTGTTGTAAGAACTGCAACCTTGAAACTTCTGAATATTGTTTCTTATGTCTTTGTCTATGAGTGTATCAAATTTGATTAAAATCGGACCACTCCTTCTATAACCCGATTTTTTCAATTATCGATTTTCGGTATTTATTGGGGATACCTTGACACAAAACCTAGCTAAGAACACTCGCAGACGCTTATAGTACAACTGTGTAAGTTTTCAAGAAAATTGGTTCAGCTGTTTCAGAGTCTATAGGTAATGGACACACACAGAAACACACACACACACAGATAAAGTTCCATTTATAAATGAGTTTAGATACATCTGTTTATACACTGCCAATTCAACTGTAATTTAATGAGAACTTGCCAATGAGAATTACTACTTTAAAATTCATAAAGTCTAAGTACCATAGGGCAGCGTTTCCTAAACTATGAGTCATGATCCGCTGGTGGGTCACAAAAAATTACACTGGAATTACACATTAGTTTCGATTAAACACCAGCTGTTGTTGTATCGAGCTGTATGTTGTTTTGACGAGCTTAATGAAACAGGGTTGGTCATGCTCTTAATTTAATCATTTGTCATCGTACAAAGAAAATTAATTTTTACCTAATCATAAAATTATATTTTTTATATTCTTTTATATGTTTTTGATTCAAACATACTGTCATATTCTTACTTAACAGTCTTATTACTTTCATTAAAGTAAATCAAAGTATCCATGAAATCCTAACTTGTTCCCATTATGTAGAAATTTTCTGTAGTGAGTGGGAAATAAAAATCACAAAATTTAAAAATGAAATCCTAATGAATATTTAGAATGATTATCATAAGAAACTAAACAAAATAGTGTCGCTAATACCACACCATACAATCTATCTTTACAGCAGAAATTGATATTGAGTTTTGTTTAATGGCATATCAACCTTTGTGGGTTATTTAATGCCAAAAAGGTGGGATTTTAAGGTATTTTTTTTAATGTTCGGTTATAGTGAGTTTGAGTTTTGTTTAATGGCATATCAACCTCTGTGGGTTATTTAATGCCAAAAAGGTGGGATTTTAAGGTATTTTTTTTTAATGTTCGGTTATAGTGAGTTTGAGTTTTGTTTAATGGCATATCAACCTCTGTGGGTTATTTAATGCCAAAAAGGTAGGGTTTTAAGCTATATTTTTTAATATTCAATCATTATTTATAAATGGAACTTTGTCTATGTGTGTGTGTGTGTGTGTGTGTGTGTGTGTATCCGTTACCTATAGACTCCGAAATGGCTGAACTGATTTTCTTGAAAATTTACACAGTTGTACTTATAAGCGTCTGTGAGTGTTCTTAGCTAGGTTTTGTGTCAAGGTATCCCCGATAAATATCGAAAATCGGGATATAGAAGGAATGGTCCAATTTTAATCAAATTTGATACACTCATAGACAAAGACATAAGAAATGATATTCAGAAGTTTCAAGGTTGTAGCTCTTACAATAGTGCAGAAAATTTGATATCGATACCAGGAAATCAAAATTTGACTTACATCCATTTATTTTTCTTTCAGTCTAAGATTTTGCTTTAAGTGGAAACAACAATTGCTTTTTAGTCTTTCGTGCCAACGTCCAAAGAGTCTGAGCTCCAGGACCATGGATTAGTTTTAAAGCTTTCATTACACCCGAGCAACGCCAGGCCATACTGCTAGTTCAATTATGGTGAGAAAGTTTATTTAGTGAGATTTTGATGAAAATTTTTTTTATTTTAAAAAACTGAAGATGTCTTCTATTTTTTGTATTAAAAATGTATTGGTGGTAATAATTTTTTTCCTTTAAAAATGTATTGTTGGTAACATTTTTTTTTCAAAAATGTATATATTTCTATAAAAGTTTATTTTTATTTATATATTTCATAAAAGTCTGTTTTTTATACTTTCATTGAACCACATTGAAAGACAACTTCAGATCTACCTTAATAAGCTAAACAAATAGATCACAGAGAATGGACTAACATTTTCAAAAGAAAAAACAAAATTTGTCCACTTCTGCAACCTACATAAACTCCACCTTGACCCAGTACTGAAAACTGATAATACCAAAATTCCAGTAGTAGATCATTACAAATACCTGGGAGTAATTTTTGACTGCAAACTTTTTTCATCCCCTATATTAAATACTTGCGAATGAAATACAATAAAATTATAAAATTACTCAGAACTATAGCACATACTGATTGGGGAAGAAGCAAAGAAACCTTAATAAAATTGTATTGCACTTTAATCAGATCAAAACTTGATTATGGCTGCTTCATTTATGGAGCAGCCAGAAAAACATACTTAATAAAACTAAATACGATACATCACCAGGGAATTAGATTAGCTCTTGGAACATATAGCACCTCTTCTGTTGAGAGCATGTACATTGAAGCAAATGAACCACCTCTTAACTTGAGATGGGAAAAACTCGCTCTGCAATATTACCTTAAACTTTCATCATGCTCTCTAAATCCAGCTTTCAGTACTATTTTCCACTTGCAATACACAGAGCTTTTTCCACAAAAAGAAACGGTTATCAAACCTTTCAGTTTACGGATTAAAAAAATCATTCAAGAGAACCAAATAGATACAACGCAAGTTCACAAATCAACAATATCTTCTACACCACCCTGGATAATAAATCAACGAAAAGTTATTCTTGATCTGACAAAATACCCAAAATACAGAACCCAATCATATACCAATCAGAAATACTCAACATAAAAAATAACCATCCAGACTACATTTATGTATATACAGATGGAGCAAAAAACGAAAATAAAGTAGGATCTGCTGCCATACTTAAAGATCAGAAGAAACGTAAAAGATTACTAAATACAGCTTCCATATATAGTGCTGAAATAATTGCTATTAATTTGGCGCTTGATATAATAACTACAATTCATCGCAACACATTCATAATCTTCACAGACTCGTTATCTGTGCTTACTGCTTTAAAAAACAAAAACCTTTCTGATCCTTTAATCACACAAGTGTTAAACAGAGTGTATAATTTAACTAAAAGCAAAGAAATAATCTTCTGTTGGATCCCAAGTCATTTAGGTGTTCAGGGAAATGACAGGGCAAACTCAAAAGCAAAGAAAGCAATGAAAGATAAAATAGCAAAAATCAAAATTCCTTATACTGATTTTAAATCTGTATAGTAAAGCGAATAATTTTTAAAAAGTGGCAGAATTATTGGGATAGATACACTAACAACAAACTCCAAAACATAAAACCCACTATTGGTGAATGGAACATTCAATACAGAAATAGAAGAGAACAGGTTTTGCTGACCCACCTTCACAGAGGCCATACCTACATCGCGCACCATTATTTACTGGAGGGCAAAGAATCCCCAATATGTACCAGCTGTCAAAATAGATTAAGTGTCAAACATATACTTTTAGAGTGTACAAACTTAAATAGAGTGCAAAAGAAGTATTACCAAACAAGTAGTTTAAAAAAACTATTTATGGAAACAAGACCAAGCAGGATACTTGAGTTCTTAAAAGAAATCGGAATGTACTCAAAAATATGACTGGTTGAATCCTATCTCACACACACATAGATATATGTATTTCTATAAACTTGCTATATATTCCAAAATTTGGTTCTACCTAATGTGTGTTTGCAAATCTTGTATATGTAATAGATATACATATAATGTATGTAGGATGGATTTGGCTTCAGATAACCTGTGGTGGTTGGTATGCCATACCATTTAAATAGCCAAATTAAATGTATACATTATTCTAAAATTATTTTATTAATTTAAAATGTGTTAAATATATAAATTTGTTAAATGTATAATTCAGTTATATATGTTAATTTGTTAAATATACAAACTTCTTGAAATTGTTAACTTTTTGTTCGATTTTTAATAATTCAATTCGGCGTTAAATGACTCAAGATGGGTTGATACGCCATAAAACAAAACAAAACAAGCAATCATTCTGGACTATAGAATTTCTAATGGCTCTAAAATAGGGGATCAATATAATAAACAACAAAATAAAACTGATCCCCCATTTTCTGACAATACTTTATTCCTCTTAACATTTGTTACATTAAATTCTTTCTGGACTATAGAATTTCAAATGGCTCTAAAATAAGGGATCACTTTAATAATAAACAACAAAATAAAACTGATCCCCCATTTTCTGACAATACTTTATTCCTCTTAACATTTGTTACTTTAAATTCTTTCTGGACTAAATTTCAAATGGCTCTAAAATAGGGGATCAATTTAATAATAAACAACAAAATAAAACTGATCCCCCATTTTCTGACAATACTTTATTCCTCTTAACATTTGTTACATTAAATTCTTTCTGGACTATAGAATTTCAAATGGCTCTAAAATAGGGGATCACTTTAATAATAAACAACAAAATAAAACTGATCCCCCATTTTCTGACAATACTTTATTCCTCTTAACATTTGTTACTTTAAATTCTTTCTGGACTAAATTTCAAATGGCTCTAAAATAGGGGATCAATTTAATAATAAACAACAAAATAAAACTGATCCCCCATTTTCTGACAATACTTTATTCCTCTTAACATTTGTTACTTTAAATTCTTTCTGGACTATAGAATTTCAAATGGCTCTAAAATAAGGGATCACTTTAATAATAAACAACAAAATAAAACTGATCCCCCATTTTCTGACAATACTTTATTCCTCTTAACATTTGTTACTTTAAATTCTTTCTGGACTAAATTTCAAATGGCTCTAAAATAGGGGATCAATTTAATAATAAACAACAAAATAAAACTGATCCCCCATTTTCTGACAATACTTTAATTGTCCAAATGCTTGGGTTGCCAAACCAAGAATTTAAGTCTAGAAACTGCTTTATTTTTTTCTATCATTTTCGAAAATCTTTTTGCTGTGCCACAACTATTATAATGTGTTTAAAAATTTAGAAAACAATATTTTTGAATTTAAATCTCCTTCCAAAAAACCTTCCATACAAAGGAAAGAAAAAACAATAAAAAAATAACGATCATCAAAGCTTAAATTGCAAATTTAAGTCTAAAAAAACATCTTCAGAAATATATTACCTGTAGTTAAGGTATGACACTGATTTGCAGTCAGTCACCAATATTTTCCTACCCTGAAACCAGTATTTACTAGATTTTATTGATTTTATTTCATTTATTTATTATAAGATGAAATCAGAGTTGCCATGACGACACACAAAGTTTTCATGTGGAAGCCATTTTGAAATTTTTCATTCGAGGTGTCTTTGTTAGAATCCTTATTTCTGATTGACTCTTTTCAGCTGTAGTTCTCATATATTTAATGTAGCACATTTTTTAAGTTTGAGGAAAAAGATTTTAATGGAAAATATCCTTGTTGCTGTATGTTTTTCCTGCCTTGCAACAAATTGACTTTGTTCAGTTGACAATTGAAGTTCAGTCTGCTTAGAACTGGAGCTTGATAAGACTAGACTAATGTTCATAGTGATATATTTACTCAAGCTACTAGACTAGCGGCTAGGTCTGACCCTTTTACAGTGAAACCAATCAAATGTAACCACAACTTCAACTCTAGTAGCTTCTTTGCTTGCACTTCCCTTCTGTGGAATTCCATCGTGTATATGTTGTGTCATGGCTCGTATCATGTGACATCCGTTCGCACAGATGTATAAAAGACAATGTGCATTTAGCACGAGTAGTTCTCATTATCACAAACTTTGTGAAGTAACTCCTACTACTGCGAGAGACTGTAAATATTGTATATGAATTTTGGTTGTACCACTCTGGTAATAAAGTAGTTTATCTACATTTCACTGTGTAGCTATTCATTCTATGATACAACAGCATTCATATAGTAAAATCATTTCAAATGCTTTCTTATAGTAAAATCATTTCCAATGCATTCTTATAGTAAAATCATTTCCAATGCATTCTTATAGTAAAATCCTTTTCCAATGCATTCTTATAGTAAAATTCTTTTCCAATGCATTCTTATAGTAAAATCATTTCCAATGCATTCTTATAGTAAAATCCTTTTCCAATGCATTCTTATAGTAAAATCATTTCTAATGCATTCTTATAGTAAAATCATTTCTAATGCATTCTTATAGTAAAATCATTTCCAATGCATTCTTATAGTAAAATCCTTTTCCAATGTCTTCTTATAGTAAAATCATTTCTAATGCATTCTTATAGTAAAATCATTTCTAATGCATTCATATAGCAAATTCTTTTCCAATGCATTTTTATAGTAAAATCATTTTGAATACATTCTTATAATAAAATTATTTTCCAATGTCTTCTTAGGGTAAAATCATTTCCAATGCATTCTTATAGTAAAATCTAATGCATTTGTTGTGTCGTGGCTTATACTATGTGACATCCATTCGCCCGGATGTATAAAAGACAATGTGCGTTTAGCACGAGTAGTTGTCATTATCACAGACTTTGCGAGAGACTGTAAATATTGTATATGCACCTTGGTTGTACCACTCTGGTAATAAAGTAGTTTATCTACATTTCACTGTGTATATCTTCATTCTGTTATGCAACAGTATACTTGCTTCTCTGACACCTACAATCACCAAGAATTTAAATGTGAAGTCAGTTGCCATCTCTTATCTCCTTGACATGCTTCCTTACCCTGACAACCATTGTATCCCCTTCTTCTCCTTTTTCACTCTACTCCCATACAGCTGTCTTCACATCAGTGTTCTTATCTTTCTTTAATCCATTCTCTGACACCCCCGTAATTTGTTCCTCTTTCTCATCACTCACCTCTTATGCAACCTTCTGCACCCTTGCTTGGGGTAAAATGATTAGAAAAAAATGGTGATAGTGATATAGAGAAACAGACAGATAAATCAGTCAGTTACGTGCCATATGTGATACATGTTTGGACGATCATGTCTTGAAAGAGACATGACTGACTGGGCAGAAGATTATCCCACAGTAGGTTGCCATTGCTTTCTGTAAAGGATAGATAGGTACACAGATATAAATGTGGATTAAAAGAGACAGAGTAAGATAGATTCATGGAGGTATGTAAAGAGAGTGTTAAATGAAATGATAGGTAGTAGGTGTAGATCTTGATAAATTAGAACAGAGTGAGATGGAGTTATATCCACATTATTTACACTGTTTGAACTGTTGTCCTCATCTTTATTGCCATGTTTACAATGTTTCAAGAATGCATGACCCAGTGGCACTGGTTAGTTCCAGTGACTTGACCCAAAATAGTTTTGAGTTCAATACGTGGCTCCAGCAGTAGTGAACAAATAACTTAGAGAATTAAAAAGAGATAGCAACATATCATTGCACATGGAATGAGAATTATATATTCCAGTGATAAAAATAAAGGGTTTTGTTCAAAATTCTTAGCACTTGAAGAAGGCTAGAGTGTACAATGGACAAAACATTGTAAACATGGCATTAAAGATGAGGACAACAGTCCGAACTATTTAAATAATGGAAGTACTACTTCATCTCAGAATTATATACAAATATTGGAATTATATCTATGTGAATAGATGTAAAAACATTTATACAGAGAAATAAATAGAATATTTCCATAGATTGGTACATTTAGACAACATCTGTTACGTCTGTATTCTCTATGAATAAATGTAGAGATATTGATACAGAGAAATAAATCGAGGGTAATAGGTATGAATCCTGATAAACTGGAATGCAAGGCCAGAGAGTTATATCTATATGCACAGATGTAGAGATATTGATACAGAGAAATAAATCGAGGGTAATAGGTATGAATCTGATAAATTGGAATGGAAGGCCAGAGAGAGTTATATCTATATGCATAGATGTAGAGATATTGATACAGAGAAATAAATCGAGGGGTAATAGGTATGAATCCTGATAAACTGGAATGCAAGGCCAGTGAGTTATATCTATATGCACAGATGTAGAGATATTGATACAGAGAAATAAATCGAGGGTAATAGGTATGAATCCTGATAAATTGGAATGGAAGGCCAGAGGTTATATCTATATGCATAGATGTAGAGATATTGATACAGAGAAATAAATCGAGGGTAATAGGTATGAATCCTGATAAACTGGAATGCAAGGCCAGTGAGTTATATCTCATATGCACAGATGTAGAGATATTGATACAGAGAAATAAATCGAGGGTAATAGGTATGAATCTGATAAATTGGAATGGAGAGAGCCAGAGTTATATCTATATGCATAGATGTAGAGATATTGATACAGAGAAATAAATCGAGGGTAATAGTGTGAATCCTGATAAATTGGAATGGAGAGCCAGAGAGTTATATCTGTATGTATAGATGTAGAAGATATTGATACAGAGAAATAAATCGAGGGTAATAGGTGTGAATCCTGATAAACTGGAATGCAAGGCCAGAGAGTTATATCTATATGCACAGATGTAGAGATATTGATACAGAGAAATAAGTAAGTGTGGTATGAATCCTGATAAACTGGAATGCAAGGCCAGTGAGTTATATCTATATGCACAGATGTAGAGAGATATTGATACAGAGAAATAAATCGAGGGTAATAGGTATGAATCCTGATAAATTGGAATGGAAGGCCAGAGAGTTATATCTATGCCATGAATGTAGAGATATTGATACAGAGAAATAAATCGAGGTAATAGGTATGAATCCTGATAGCTGGAATGCAAGGCCAGTGGGGTTATCTATCTATATGCACAGATGTAGAGATATTGATACAGAGAAATAAATCGAGGGTAATAGGTATAGATCCTGATAAATTGGAATGGAGAGGAGCCAGAGAGTTATATCTATATGCATAGATGTAGAGATATTGATACAGAGAAATAAATCGAGGGTAATAGGTATGAATCCTGATAAACTGGAATGCAGAGCTAAAGTTATATCTATGCACAGATGTAGAATGTGATACAGAGAAATAAATCGAGGGTAATAGGTATGGATATGATAAACTGGAATGCAAGGCCAGAGAGTTACATCTATGCAGATGTAGAGATATTGATACAGAGAAATAAATCAAGGTAATAGGTATGAATCTGATAAACTGAATGCAAGACTGAGGTTATATATATACACAGATGTAGAGATATTGATACAGAAAGTAAATGAGGGTAATAGGTATGAATCCTGATAAATTGGAATGGAAGGCCAGAGAGTTATATCTATATGCATAGATGTAGAGATATTGATACAGAAATAAATCGAGGGGTAATAGGTATGAATCCTGATAAATTGGAATGGAAGGCCAGAGAGTTATATCACTGTACAGATGTAGAGATATTGATACAGAGAAATAAATCGAGGTAATGGTGTGATCCTGATAAACTGAATGCAGGCCAGAGAGTTATATCTATATGCACAGATGTAGAGATATTGATACAGAGAAATAATCGAGGGTAATAGGTATGAATCCTGATAAATTTGAATGGAAAGGCCAAGAAGTTATATCTATATGCATAGATGTGGGAATATTGATACAGAGAAATAAATCGAGGGTAATAGGTATGAATCCTAGTCATTGGAATGGAAAGGCCAGAGAGTTATATCTATATGCATAGATGTAGAGATATTGATACAGAGAAATAAATCGAGGGTAATAGGTATGAATCCTGATAAGTGGAATGGAAAGTAGAGGTTATATCTATATGCACAGATGGGAATATTGATACAGAGAAATAAATCGAGGGTAATAGGTATGAATCCTGATAAACTGGAATACAGAGCCAGAGAGTTATATCTATATACAGTAGATATTGATGAGAAGAATAAATCGAGGGTAATAGGTATGAATCCTGATAAATTGGAATGGAAGGCCAGAGAGTTATATCTATATGCATAGATGTAGAGATATTGATACAGAGAAATAGTAGAGAATAATGATGCTGAATCACGATAGAATTGGAATGGAAGGCCAGAGAGTTATATCTATATGCACAGATGTAGAATGTTGAAATGCAGAAACTAAATCGAGGGTAATAGGTATGAATCCTGACAAACACCTGAATGCATGAGGCAGAGACATATCTCTGTGCATAGATGTAGAGACAATGATACAAAGTAAATAGGGGTAATAGGCATGAATCACAATATGATAGAATGCGAAGGCAGAGATATATCCATATGACAGATATTCATTAGGAGAGAAATAAATGGAAGATATTAGTACAGAATCTGATAAAACAGATGCAGACAGTTCTCTGCACAGCCATAGAGATATTGATAGAAACAAATCATGAGGGTAAACAGTTTGGTGATACAAATACAACCCTGGAATGCAAAAAGACAGAGGAGATTATATCTATATACACAGATGTGGGGATATTGATGAAGAGAGAAATAGATAGGGCAATGGTTGATTGATGATAAAATGAGATGGAAGGCCAGAAGAGATTCTATCTATATGCATAGATGTAGAATATTGATACAGAGGAAGCCAGTAAGAGAGGGTAATAAGTATGAATCCTGATAAACTGGAATGCAAGGCCAGTGAGTTATATCTATATGCACAGATGTAGATGTTCATTTGCAGAGAAATAAATCGAGGGTAATAGGTATGAATCCTGATAAATTGGAATGGAAAGCAGAGAGTTATATGTATGCATAGATGTAGAGATATTGATACAGAAAGAATAAATGGGAAATGACTGAGTATGAATCACAAATGTAAACTGGAATGCAAGGCCAGAGAGTTATATCTATATGCACAGATGTAGAGATATTGATATACAGAGAAATAAATCGAGGGTAATAGGTATGAATCCTGATAAACTGGAATGCAATGAGAGAGTTATATCTATATACACAGATGTGAGATGTTGATACAGAGAAATAGTGGGGGTAATAGGTATGAATCCTGATAGAGTGAATGGAAGGGCCAGAGATGTGTATATATGCATAGATGTGGGAATGTTGATACAGAGAAATATTGCGTCGAGGGTAATAGGTATGAATCCTGATAAACTTTGGATAAGGCAGAGAGTTGTATCTATATGCACAGATGTAGAGAGATATTGATACAGAAGAGAAATAGAGCAGGGTAATAGGTATGAATCACAAATAAATTGAATGGAGAGGCTGAAGTTAATAATCTATGTAGATATTGTAGAGATATTGATACAGAGAAATAAATCGAGGGTAATAGGTATGAATCTGAGTAAACTGGAGATGTAGACAGTGGGTTATATCATATGCTGAATATGAGATGTTGAATGCAGAGAAATAAATGGGAGATAATGGTGTGGAATCACTGTTAAATTGGAATGGAAGGCCAGAGGGTTATATCTATATGCATAGATGTGAGATATTGATACAGAGAAATAAATCTCAGAGGTAATAAGTGTGAATCCTGATGAATTGAATGCAGAGGCCAAATGGGGTGTATCTACCTTTGCAGATGTGGAGATATTGAGTACAGAGGTAATCAGGGGTAATGGGTATGAATCATGATAGGTGGAATGGAAATGAGAGGAGTTATATCATATACATGCATAGATGTGGGGAATATTGATACAGAGAAATAAATCGAGAGAATGACAAGGTAAACAAATCCACCAGTGAAAACTGGAATGCAAGGCAGTGAGTTCTCTATATGCAGATACAGAGATATTGATACAGAGAAATCAATGAGGGTAATAGGTATGAATCTGATGACTAGGTAAGGCAGAGGTTATATCTATATGCACAGATGTAGAGATATTGATACAGAGAAATAAGCTCCGAGGGTAATAGGTGAATCCTGATAAACCTTTAAGATGTAGAGACCAGAAGTTATATCCTATGCAAAGATGTAGAGATATTATTCTGGAAAACCAAATCAGGGGTAATAGGTATGAATCCTGATAAACTGGAATGCAAGGCCAAAGAGTTGTATCTATATGCACAGATGTGAGATATTGATACAGAGAAATAAATCGAGGGGTAATAGGTATGGATCCTGATAAACCAAGGACCACAGGTAAGAGAGAAATTCTATATCTATATGCACAGATGTGGGAATATTGATACAGAGAAACAAGTAGAGGTAATAGGTATGAATCTGATAAATTGGAATGGAAGGCCAGAGAGTTATATCTATGCATAGATGTGAGATATGATACAGAAATAAATCGAGGGGTAATAGGTATGGATAGATAAACTGGATATAGGCCATTTAGTTATATCTATATGCACAGATGTAGAGATATTATTCTGAAAATAAATCGAGGGTAATAGATGTGGATGCTGATAGAAGAATTGGATAGACACAGAGAGTTATATCCATATGCATACAAGATGCAGAATGTTGATACAGAGAAATAAATCGAGGTAAATAAGAGGTATGAATCCTGATAAACTGGAATGCAAGGCCAGTGAGTTATATCTATATGCACAGATGTAGAGATGTTGATACAGAAGGAAATAAATCGAGGGTAATAGGTATAGATCACAAATGAACAAGATGGAGAATGAGAGAACATATGTCATAGATGTAGAGATATTGATACAGAGAAATAAATCGAGGATAATGGTGGAATCCTGATAAATTGGAATGGAAGGCCAGTGAGTTATATCTATATGCACAGATGTAGAGATATTGATACAGAGAAATAATCGAGGGGTGACGGTGTGAATCCTGATAAACTGGAATGGAAGGCCAGGGGGTCATATATGTCACAGAATCATAGAAGATATTGATGCAGAAATAAATGGGAGGTAATGGGTATGAATCCTGATAAATTGGAGGATGACCAGAGTTATATCTATATGCAGATATGTAGAGATATTGATACAGAAATAAATGTAGAGGGTAATAGGTATGAATCCTGATAAATTGGAATGCAAGGCCAAAGAGTTATATCTACTTAATATGGGCTGTAGAGATATTGATACAGAAGAGAAATAAGTGAAATTAATAGGTATGAATCCTGACCAAATTGAATGGAAGAGAGTAGATGGGGTTATCATCTATATGCACAGATGTGGAATATTTGATACAGAGAAATGTAAATCTCTGGGGGTAATAAAATTTGAATCCTGATAAATTGAATGGAAGGCCAGTGGGGTTTATATCTATATGCACAGATGTAGAGATATTGATGGAGAAATAAATCGAGGGTAATAGGTATGGATACAGTGAAATTGGAATGGAAGGCCAGAGAGTTATATCCTCATGCACTGATGTAGAGATGATGATGAAGAGAAATAAGTAGAGGTAATGATGAATCCTGATAAAGCTGGAATGCAAGGCCAGTGGATTGTATCTATATGCACAGATGTAAGAATGTGTCCTGAGAAATAAATCGAGGGTAATAGGTGTGATCCTGATAAATTACAGATGGAAGGTACAGAGAGTTATATCCCTATGTATAGACCATAGAGATATTGATACAGAGAAATAAATCGAGGGTAATAGGTATGAATCCTGATAAATTGGAATGGAAGGCCAGAGAGTTATATCTATATGCATAGATGTAGATGTGATACAGAGAAATAAATCGAGGGTAATAGGTATGAATCTGATAAATTGGAATGGAAAGACTGAAGTTATATCCTATATGCATAGATGTGAGATATTGATACAGAGAAATAAATCGAGGGTAATAGGTATGAATCCTGATAAATTGGAATGGAAGGCCAGTGAGTTATATCTATATGCACAGATGTAGAGATATTGATACAGAGAAATAAATCGAGGGTAATAGGTATGAATCTGATAAATTGGAATGGAAGGCCAGTGAGTTATATCTATATGCACAGATGTAGAGATATTGATACAGAGAAATAAATAGAGGGTAATAGGTATGAATCCTGATAAACTGGAATGCAGGCAGTGAGTTATGTCTATATGCACAGATGTAGAGATATTGATACAGAAAGTAAATAAAGAGAGGGTAATAGGTATGAATCTGATAAGTGGAATGGAAGGCCAGTGAGTTATATCTATATGCACAGATGTGGGAATGTGATGGAAAATAAAATCGAGGGTAATAGGTATGGATACAGTAAACTGGAATGCAAGGTAGAGTGAGTTATATCTATATGCACAGATGTAGAAATATTGATACAGAAGAAATAAACTATAAAGAGAGTGACAGTATGGAGATCCAAAACAAAGACAGGATGAAGGTAGAATGAGTTATCATCTATGCTAGATGTGAAGATATTGATACAGAGAAATAAATCGAGGGTAATAGGTATGAATCCTGATAAACTGGAATGCAAGGCCAAGGAGTTATATCTGTATACTGTAAGATGTAGAGATATTGATACAGAGAAATAAATCGAGGGTAATAGGTATGAATCCTGATAAACTGGAATGCAAGGCCAAATGAGTTTATATCTATATACCTGAAGATGTAGGGATATTGATACAGAGAAATAAATCGAGGGTAATAGGTATGAATCCTGATAAATTGGAATGGAAAGCCAGAGAGTTATATCTATATGCATAGATGTAGAGATATTGATACAGAGAAATAAATCGAGGGTAATAGGTATGAATCCTGATAAACTGGAATGCAAGGCCAGAGAGTTATATCTATATGCACAGATGTAGAGATATTGATACAGAGAAATAAATCGAGGGTAATAGGTATGAATCCTGATAAACTGGAATGCAAGGCCAGAGAGTTATATCTATATGCACAGATGTAGAGATATTGATACAGAGAAATAAATCGAGGGTAATAGGTATGAATCCTGATAAACTGGAATGCAAGGCCAGAGAGTTATATCTATATGCACAGATGTAGAGATATTGATACAGAGAAATAAATCGAGGGTAATAGGTATGAATCCTGATAAACTGGAATGCAAGGCCAGAGAGTTATATCTATATGCACAGATGTAGAGATATTGATACAGAGAAATAAATCGAGGGTAATAGGTATGAATCCTGATAAACTGGAATGCAAGGCCAGAGAGTTATATCTATATGCACAGATGTAGAGATATTGATACAGAGAAATAAATCGAGGGTAATAGGTATGAATCCTGATAAACTGGAATGCAAGGCCAGTGAGTTATATCTATATGCACAGATGTAGAGATATTGATACAGAGAAATGAATTGTGGATAATAGGTAAGAATCCTGACAAATTGGAATGCAAAGCCAGTGAGTTATATCTACATGAATAGATGTACAGATATTGATATAGAGAAATGAATCGAGGGTAATAGGTATGAATCCTGATAAACTGGAATGCAAGGCCAGGGTGTTATATTTATATGACTATACATTTTGATATTTATACAGAGAAATGAATAGAAGGCTTCATAGATTATGTCTCTAAGACAACTTTTTGCATGGACATATTTTTTATAAATACATCAAGTGAGATTGATGCATAGGAATGAACAGATAGTTAATTTGTATGAATCCTGATCAATTGGAACAGAAGACCATTGAGTTATATATTTATGAAAACATGTAGAAAGTTTGTTACAGAGAAATGGATAGGTAATAGGCATGAATCCGGATGAATTAGAGCAAACGTTCATGGAAATGTTACTGTCGATGTGATGCCAGTTCAGGAATCATAACTTTGGATATTCTTCATTGGATTTGGTTTTATTCCTTCTAATTAGATTTTTTTAATTCTATTTCTTTAAGTTTACCAAAATTTAAGGAAGGTGCTAGGAAATGGAAGAAATTCATTAGAAACAAAGAAAAGTGAGGTGGATTGCAATGTAATATCCCTGCGAATGAGTAAAAAAGACCCAGTGTGTTATGGGAAAACACTCAGATAATGGACTCTCCCTCCTATATTAATTGCAGTTAACAGGATGTTAATGGGAGAAGTTCTTAGGAGTTCTTTTAGAGTTCTGTGGGAGTTCAGTAGAACTACTAGGCAGTTGATATTAGTTGGAAGAGGAAGGAGGGATTGGAAATCTTAACCCTCAAGGGTAAGAGAGAAAGAGGTGAAGAGATTAAGCTACTTACCTGATTATTTTGTGGGAATGGGTGTTGAGGCCCTGAGGAAGAGAAGAACAACTAAAAAGGTTTTTTCCCTGGAATAAAAGAAGAGAGAATATCTTTTTCCTTATCTTAAATTTTAACAAAGGTGCATACAATCATGAACAAGACTCAAAATTATTACATGAAATTTAAAAAGAACAAATACTTATTACAAAAAACTATTTTGTTTGAAATAACAAGAAGTTATTTAACTAATATTTCTTTTGATTTTTTAATATTTTTATAGACATGTATGTTAGTTTGTGCATTTGTGGTGCAGTGGATATTGGCTTGGAACAAGAAATCAGAGAGCTGAGTTCAAATTCCAGTTGTATGTACTTCATTCACTTCTGCACAAATACTCTTGGAAAAAGTATTAATTAGCCTTTTCTCCCTCCACATATGGGTTAAAGAACATATTGGGTTCTGTAGCCTTGGTTGGCAACCAGATTATTATAGAAAGTAATGCCAACCTACAGTGGGAAAACCTTCTGCCTAGTCAGTCATGTCTCTTTCGAGACATGATCACTCAAGTGTGTATCACATATGGCACTTAACTCACTGATATTAGTTTGGAAAAGGATTCATTTTATCAGGAATAGAGACATGTGAAAAAATCTGGGGCACAGATTTATATTTTGGTAAGATTCAATTGCGCTACTCTTAAGAATTTTCTGTCTAAGTTATACATGTAGTATTCTTTAGATCAAAATTGTAGTTGAATTTCTACTATTTACATTATTTGGACTATTGTCCTCATCTTTGTTTTCATTTTTAGAAGGTTTCAGCTGTTGTACACTCTGGCCTTCTTCAGGTGCTAGGAATTTTGAACTGAACACTTTATGATCACTGAGGTATATCATTCTCATTTCTTGTGCAAAGCCTCTTCTGGTAGTCATCAGTTATCTCTCTTTAACCTGACCCTCTAAGTTAATTGCTCACCAATGCTATAGCCTGGTATTGAACTCACAACTCTTTGTGTCAAGTCACTGGAACTAACCAATGTCTATATCCACTTGAGGACAACAGTGATTAGTTTTCCTGGAAATTCTGGTATTCCTGGAATGCTAATAGCTCGAACAGAAAGAAGGGATTCAAGACATCCATATACCGCAAGCCAACATTCACCTGACAGTATCTCAACTTTAACTCCTACCACCTATATAATGTAAAGAAACAATCGTCCGCTGCCTGCAACATTGAGCAAAAGTCATAAGCAGCGACCCAGAGACATACAAACAGCAAATGGTCAGTATAAGCAGTACCCTACAATGTAATGATTATCCAAGGTACATGACAACAACACCAATGAACATAGAAGGGAGGGTGCATGAGGATAACAACTCTCAGAAAACACCCTTGGTCTGTCTACCCTATGTGAAGGGGTTATTGGAGAAAATACAAAGAATCTGTGATTCATATAACATCAGGACAATTCTCAGAAATGGTTCTCTCTCCTGAGAGTCCTTAGTCTCAGAAATGGTTCTCTCTCCTGACAGTCCTTAGTCATTTTCTCCTCTTAACAGAGGAGAAAATGACTAAGGACTGTGTGTACACCATTCTATGTAGCTGTGAAAAGAAATATAAAGGAGAAACAGGCTGCCCTCTTAATGTAGGGCTGCAAGAACATTGCAAGGCCATAACACGATGGGAGAAAGAAAAATCAGGTGTAGCTGACCACATATGGAGGGAGAAAGGGAATCACTGCCCTATATAGGATGAAGTTGAAATAATAGAGAACACAACTGGAAACTACATAAACTTAAGGAATCAGCACATATGCTAGGCTACAAAAATCTAAGCCAATCAATCATAGAGATTAATACAATATGGAAACCAGTATACAGTGTACCAGTGGAAATCATTAGTGTCAAAAATTGCAATATGAGCTCTGTTAAAAAAAAAAAAATATTAGAGAAAACCATTTATTTCAAAAATTGCAAGATGAAGTCTGGTAAAAAATACTAGAGAAAATCAAAAATGAAAAAGTAGCAATGATGATAAGAACAATAATCAGAATAATGTAAATAGTGTAAATGCTACCTCATCTCAGAAATATAGAAAAATACTGATTTTATTTCTATCTATGACTAATTTCTTTGATAAATTGTTGTGTATAAGATTATTTTATGTCTATATTTCTGAGATGAGGTATTGTAATTTTTTACATTATTTACATCTTTTGGACAGTTGTCCTCATCTTTGATGTGATATTCACTTTCAATATCTGTCTATATTTCTGAGATGAGGTATTGTAATTATTTAGATTATTTATATTGTTTGAACTGTCGTCCTCATCTTTGATGCCATATTCACCTTCAATATCTGTCTATATTTCTGAGATGAAGTATTGTAATTATTTACACTATTTACATTGTTTGAATTGTTGTTTTCATCTTTGATGCCATATTCACATTTAATATCTGTCTATATTTCTGAGATGAAATTTTTTAATTATTAAGCTAATTACTTTGTTTGGCATGCCTGTTCATATATATATATATATATAGTTTTGTCTCGCATTATTTTGCACTGTTCTTTTTTCTTCATTGTATTATTGTTTGAAAATTATGTCAATTTCTGCATCAAATTATTTTATATTACATATAATATTATACATTAGATTGTTTGCTTTTCCTGACATATGCTTTATTATAATAAAGACTGTTCATTAGAGAAAAAATAGTGAGGTAGTGTGCATTCTCTTTACTACCAGTTATGAAAGCTCTTGCTGCATGTTTGCTCTTTAAGAGTATTTTATTTTTCTGCAATAATTATGTCTTCAAGTAGTGAAGAATAAATATATCCTCTTTATTATAATAAAGACCATTGTGTATTTATTTGAAGATTTGTTTTATAGCAGATTTACACTCGTATCTCCATAATATTATTTATTCAAACTGTATCATTATTATTATTGAAACTTTTCATGTAGAAGCAAGTACAATACTTGATGTAGTAAATGATAATTTGTACATGTTTTAAACTATCTACTCTAAACTTATTTATAAATGGAACTTTGTCTGTGTGTGTCTATTACCTATAGACTCCAAAACAGCTGAACCGATTTTCTTGAAAATTTACACAGTTGTACTATAAGCATCTGCAAGTGTTCTTAGCTAGGGTTTGTGTCAAGGTACCATTGATAAATATCAAAAATCGATAATCGAAAAAATCGGGTTATAGAAGGTGTGGTCCGATTTTAATCAAATTTGATACACTCATAGACAAAAACATAAGAAATGATATTCAGAAGTTTCAAGGTTGCAGTTCTTATAATAGTGCAGAAAATTGATAATATATATATATATATATATATATATATATATATAAAAGGCAAGATGTTTGTGTGTGTCTGTATGTCCTTTATACAAATCCACAATTTTTTATCCGATTCTCACCAAACTTCACACAAATATTCTTTAGGCTGAGTCTGAGCTCCAGGACCATGGATTAGTTTTAAAGCTTCCATTACCCTTGAGCAACGCCGAGCTATACTGTGAGTAACTTATAATATATATTCATAGCTCTATTTCTATATTGAGCACTGTTTTAATATTTTGAATATTGTTAATACTTTCTTCATTCTTTATTCACTTGGATATATATATATATATATATATTGTAAGAAAGTTGTAGAACACGTAGATTTTTTTTACCTACTGTTCATGCATTTACTTTTATAAAGAGTAGAAAAAATTTTAGAATTTAAAAAATCTACACTTTCATGGGTAATACATATTTTACAGCAGGAAAAAAAGCTGCTCGTCAGACCCAAAAGATACAGCATTTAATAATATTCAAAATAATCCCGAAAAATAGTTACACACAGACGCTCATGTACCCCTGTCTAGAATGGACATTTGTAATGGTAATCTACAAAAACAATTCCTCGCTCATTCAAAAAACACCAAAGAGAGATAAAAAAAGAAAAATATAGACAATTGATAAATGGAAAGAAGAGAAAGACAAAGAAAAAAAAAAGAGAAAGAGAATGAACAGTATAAAGAGAAAATAGTTAACATCTTAGATCGACACCAGCATCAATTGCAATTCAACTGCTTTCTTAGAAAAACATGACCTGGAAATTTAACATTAAAATTTAGTTTTAAATGTAATGGGATATATTTACGGTAAAAACTAAATAATATATGGATGTGCATTGTAAAACAGTGGATATCGGCTCAGAACCAGAAATCAGAGAGCTAAGTTTGAATTCCAGTTAAATTTGTTGCATTCACTTACACACAGATACCTTTAGTTAAAGGTATTAATCCATATTTTCTTCTTTCAGCTATGGTATGGGTTAAATAGCAGGACAGATTGTCTCTGTGGACTTGGTTTGCAACCAGTCTATCACAGAAAGTAATGGCAACCTACTGCAGGAAAATCTGCCCAGTCAGTCATGTCTCAAAAGAGATATGATTGCCTAAGCATGTGTCATTTATGGCACTTAACTGACTGATATTAAAAAAATGTTAATCTTTAGTAATAAAATAAAAAAAGCTTTTGTACTAGATAACAAAAATTAGCATGAAAGAAAATGTCAGATGTGCAGAAAATTATTATTTAAATTATTTAATTATTATGTCAATATTTCATTTGTTTGATATCTCAGGAAAGATATAAAAACAAAAATCTGTGATGTCATTATGTTGCCCAATCTACAATATAGAGTTTCCCGTTCCATGAACATATTTTCTTGTCTATAAAAAAGTGAGTGTTTCTTTGGAATATTGGTGATTATGGCTCTTCACAACTTTCTATCCTTTGTAGCTATTAGCAATCAAATGTCTTTTTCTTACCCCATCTTTCCCTGTTTCTGACATCAATTTATATAAGTCTGTTAGGTAGATTATTCGTTGTTTCCCTCTGCTCATCAATAAGTCCTATCAGTGTCAAATTCTGCAATCCCTTCCCTCAGTGTCTCTCTTTGAAATTCCAACTCTTTGATTTTAAGAATAAGTGTTCTTTCTGTTTCCAGTTTCCTTAAAATTTCCCCATTGTTCACATGCTCTGTCCATGGTATTCTCAGGCTTTGTTGGAAGAGCCACATTTTTGTTGCTTCAAGTCTCATCATCATGTGTGAAATTATTCAGTATTCACGGCTATCTAGGAAATTAGGTATTTCAATTGTTGTATTCTGATTGTAAGTATATGTTTCTTTATTGTCCTTGTTCTTTTTAAGACTTCCTTATTGAATACATGTTCTGTCCATGATATTCTTAGCATTCAACAGTGGAATCATATCACTGTTGATTTATTGGTGAAAAAATTGCACAGCATTCACTTCCATATAGGCAGTTTGATATTACAGTACTCATCTTTGTTTCAATATCTATAATGACATTATGTTGCCCAATCTACTGTATGAAGTCTGCTTTTCCATGAATAGGTTTACAGCCATATCACATTGAAATACAACTTCTTGTATAATTACTGAAGTTAAGTCGCATTGAACCTGGTCAGTACCCAAGATGGCTGACCATTTTAAAATACCAGGTGCTGTAAGCTTGGGCATCTGGTATGCAAGCCGCATGTACCTTAGGTGGGTTGAGCCAGTTTCCTCCTCAACAGAGAAAGTCTCATTGGGATTTGTTTAAGGGCAGGGTCCCAAGTCCTACCATGTTATTTAACCTATAACTGGAGGGAAGGGACGGATTAATACCTTTCCCAAGGGTACTAGCGCGTAAGTGAATGCTGGGCATTCAACTGGAATTTCTGAGCTGATATCCACTGCACCACAATGCACATCAGTCAATAAACGCTTACAGCACCTGACATTCCCAAGTGGTCACCCATCTAAGTACTGACCAGGCTCAACATTGCTTAACTTTGGTGGTCAAACGGGATATGACCATAAGTTTTGGGCATCTGGGTCATGTAATGGATAATGACTCAGAACAGAAAATCATAAAGTTGAGTTCCAATTCCAATTGGGTTTGTCATATTAACTTATGTGTAAATACTCTTGGGAAAAAAATGAATTAGACCCTGGGCATGACGGTAAACTGTATCCAACAGCAAGGCCTCTAATTTGGAGGTTGTGAGGAGCCTGGAACCACCTCTTAATTGCTGTTGTTCTCAGATCCACCCTGACTCAGAGTGGTAGCACCTCTTAGGGTCCCAGCTATGAGCAAATAGTTAACCCCCAAACTGGGGTCAAAATACTGTGAAAGTATAAAAAATACACTTTTATAGAAATATATACATAAAAATAGATTTTTATAGAAAAATATACATTTTTGAAGGAAAAATATTACCAACAATACATTTTTGAAGAAAAAATTATTACCATAAAACATTTTTGAAGAAAAACAAACTATTCTCTACAAAACATTTTTGAATACAAAACTAGAAGACATTTTCAATTTTCTAAAATAAAAAAAAGAATAAAAATAAATTTTCATGAAAATCTTACTAAATCAACCTTCTCACTATAACTGAACATTAAAAAATAATACTTTAAAACCTCACCTTTTCGGCATTAAATAACCCACAGATGTGTTGATATACCGTTAAACAAAACTCAAACTCAAAAAATGAATTAACCTCTTTTCCCCTCAATTATGTGTTAATTAGTGAGATTTATTATCTCCAAAATATTCTTATGATCTGTAAATATATTCTGGTTGCAAAAGGTTGATAAGACATAAAAAATTAACAAGTTAATAACTTATGAAAATACCACTGGCCAATGAAGAAGTGCATGCAGATCTTTATATGTTTCTTGACTAACTTGATTCCCAAAATCAAATCTAACAAAATCAACAAATTAAATATCTTGGAAATGTTTAAACAGAGAATGGAAAGTGTTACACTGAAATCCAAAGATGCACAGGGATTGCAAAAGCTGTCTTCCAAAAGCTAAGCAAATATTAAGAACCAGAAGAATTTCATTAGAAAATAAAAAACAGTTATGAACTGCTATGTAATATCAATGCAGTTATATGGTAGTGAAAGCCAGACAATTTTTTTCATCCATTGTAGTGTAATAGTTGTCTTGCTAGAATAATTACAATTGAGTAGTGAGTTTGATCCTCACTGGGTGTCCCATATTTTCAACCTTGTGCCACATCTAAGCTGCACTTAGAAAATCAATTTATATATAGAAGCGTTGAATGTGTCCTTTTCTGGGATGAATGCATGTCTGATCTTTCTCCAACAATTTTGGAAAGACTTGTTCTGTAATTCTTAATCTGTAAAATTTTTACTCAATTGTAATTCATGAAGCTATACAGCCACTCTACAGGTAATACTATTTTTCTTGCTTGGAATTAAAAAAATTCCTGACAACTCCTATCTTCAGGAAGCTATTGCAAATTCTGTTGAAATGCTAATGGCACTCAGCCATTCAACTGTGAAAAAATAGAAGCTGCTATCATTCACTGTTTATGTATATAAATACTAGCAATATAGCCCAGCCTTGCTCGGGTGGAATGAAAGCTTTAAAACTAATTCATAGTTCTGGAGCTCAGCCTCTTTGGACGTTGGCATGAAAGACTAAAAAGCAATAGTTGTTTCCAGTTAAAGCAAAACCATAGACTGAAAGAAATATGAATGGATGTAAGTCAAATTTTGATTTCCTGGTATCGATATCAAAAAAGGTTTTTCATCGTAAGCTGAATTTTTAAGGCTAAATAAGTCCTCTGTGTAAATGGTATCATGGCTGAGACTAAAAACTACAATTACAGCTACTTAGAGCCAAAAACTGAAATAAAAGGGATGAAAAAAATACAGACATACAGGCAGATAAACAGACACACACACAAACATCTTGCTTTTATATATATATTATTTATTTTTTGCACGATTGTAACAACTGCAACCTTGAAACTTCTGAATATCGTTTCTTATGTATCAAATTTGATTAAGATCGGACCACTCCTTCTATAACCCGATTTTTTTGATTATCAATTTTCGATATTTATCGGGGGTACCTCGACACAAAATCTAGCTAAGAACACTCGCAGATGCTTATAGGACAACTGTGTAAATTTTCAAGAACACACACACACACACACACACACACACACAAAGTTCCATTTATAAATAAGTTTAGATATATATATTTTTTTAAATAATTATCCAAATTTGAACTTGGCAGGGGTTTCCTTATAAGATCAGTTGAAGTTCCTGCTGGAATTTCTTTCTTCTTAAATAGAACTTTTTTCTAAAATAAAACTTTTTTCTTTGTTCTTTAACTTTACTCAAATTTTAAAAAATCTTG
Organism: Ascarosepion bandense; assembly: GCA_037127315.1. NCBI lineage: Eukaryota > Metazoa > Mollusca > Cephalopoda > Sepiida > Sepiidae > Ascarosepion > Ascarosepion bandense. The sequence continues at coordinate 56,081 of JBBBDQ010029431.1, forward strand.
ATCTTAAAATGGACCTCCAATCTGTGGTGGGCTGGGGTAAGAAATGGCTTATAAATTTTAAAGTTTCCAATATGAAGCTGCTATTCTTTAACCACCATGGACAACCGCTTTTACTCACCATCAGAATGGATCAGGCTAGTCTCACTGAAAGCAAAACACTGCGCCCCTTCAGCCTAAATCTATCAGCCGACCTCAAATGGAATGACTACATTCAATCCATAGCTAAATCTGCTGCTCTGAAGGTTGGTTCCCTTTGTAGGGCCAGGAGTGTTTTTCCTGTGTAAATCTAGCTTGTGAATATATAAATCTACCATCCGCCCATGCATTGAATACTGCAGTCAAATCTAGGTGGGTGCTCCTGCTATTCATCTCGGGCTTTTTGACAAAATCCAATGAAGAATCTGTAATGTAATTGATTCTGACCTGTTAGCTCAACTCCAGTCACCTTCTCAACACTGAAATTTTAAAGAGAGATAATGAGGAAAGGCTTGGAGAATTTAACACTTGCAAGACATACAGAGGAGCAGAGGGAAATAGTGAGTAATCTACCAAATTGATGTCAAAACAGGAAAAAAATGGGATATTAAAAAGACATTTAATAGCTAACAACTAAAAGGGATAGGAAGTTGTGAAGAGTCAGAATTGCCCATATTCCAAAGATAGATGGCAAATAAAAAAAGTGCACTGACTTACCTGACAGCAAGAAATAAGTTCATGGGACAGGAAACTTCATATTGTAGACTGGACAACATAATGTCATTATAGATTTTTTTTTATGTCTTTCCTGAGATACCAAACAAATGAAATACTGAAATACTGATTAAATAATTTAAATAATAATTTTCTGCACATCTACCATCTTCTTTCATGATAATTTTTATTGTCAAATATGGAACTGCATTTTTTTTATTAATAAATAATAACATTTTTTGCATATGAATTAATGCATTTATGTAAAGCAAATTTTCTTCATTAAGTTTTCTCGAGTGCACAGACTGATAGACATAAAACACACATTATTTACATTGTTCAGACTGTTGTCCTCATCCTTATTGCTGTGTACGATGTTTCAGCCATTGTATGATCTGGCCTTCTTCAGGTGCTAGGAATTTTGAACCGAACATTTTATTTCGATCACTGGGATATATCATTCTCATTCCATGTGCAATGCCACTTCTGTATTTCATGTAAACACAGCAATACAGATGAGGACAACAGTACAAACAATGTAAATAATGCAAATACTACCTCATCTCAGAAGTATTTACAAATAAAACACACTGTTTAAAATGAAAATAAAAAATGTCACTTTTTATTTCCCAATTGGTATTCACTAAAAATAATGCTTTGGATAATGAAAACTTATCTAGTATACATGGTTAAATATTATCCTCAGATTTCACTATCTTTTTTTGCCAAAAAAGGGAACATTGCCTGTTGAAATGGATCATCATTTTCACTTTACTGGCCTCTCCAATTGTGGGCTGTGATTTTTTTTTTTTTGTTTTTTGTTTTGTTACTGCTTGTCCAAGTTCTCTTCTGAACCAGTAAGTAACCGTCTGACTTTTACTGAGTTAAAACTTAGTAAATTTAACTTTAAATTTCTTTTTTTTTTATTGGAGTAAATAGATCCAACTATCACCTGGTTTACACACCTCCCACTTTTATTGAACAGGAGTAGAGATTCATCCCTTGTTCCCTGTTTAGGAAGTGTTTCCAGTTGTCTGTCCTTCCTCAGACCTCAACATTGGAGCTCTTGCAATGTTTTTGTATGTGGTCAGTGGCAACATCTCTTCATAGTGAGGGTACTGGCAGGGTTAGGGTTGCTGCTTTCGACTGATAGTTAGGAGCATTGAGAGCAGCTGTTTTGATCAACAGTTGCATAATATTGGAGTTCTTGCAGTGCCATGATGTGCATGGATAGGTGTCCCTGCAAGTGCTTCTGGTGGGCAACCCCAAGGCCACACTATGTTACAGTCTGTCCCAGCTACCTTCCTGCACATGTCACAGTCAATGACTGTCTGCTACCGTTACTTGAGGTCTCCTCACAAACAACACAAAAATGAACAATCACATCTCAAGAACAAAGCTAAACCAGCCAAACCAAAATCGACGAAATCATTCAACATTTTCTTCACAAACATCTGTGGTATACATACTAACTTCTGCATCATGGAATCTTTCCTCTATGAAAGCGCTTTGCAAAACCAATTTTAACCCCTCAATCCCTTCCTCTGACTTTTTAATTCGTGACCACCTTTCTCTCTTAAGGAAGGACTCCACTGTCCATATGCATGGTCTGGGGGTTTATGTCAGTGAACATTTCCCTCTCACTCGGTTGACTTCTCTGGAAACCCCTGACAACTCATATATGTGTCTCTGTCTTTCATTTCTCGAATCAGCTATTTTTTCTATCTGTACCCTTACCCTTCCTCTAATGACTGCTCCCTGCTAGGCAGCATCTCTGACAATATAGGTAAGGCTACTTCCTCCCACCCATTTGCTAACATATTTGTATTTGGTGATTTTACTGCCACCATGCAGTCAGTCAGTCAGTTAAGTGCCATACATGATACATGCTTGGGTGATCATATCTCGAAACAAACATGACTGACTAGGCAGAAGATTATCCCACAGTAGGTTGCCATTGCTTTCTGCAGTAGACTGGTTGCCAACCCAATCTGTCCTGTTATTTGACACATAACTGGAAGGAATAGATGGATTAATACCTTTCCCAAGGGTATTTGCACGTAAATGAATGCAATGAATTCGGCTGGAATTTGAACTCGTCCTCCCCGATTTGTACGTAACAAAGACCTATATGTAAATTTTGTTTATGTCTTGCAACTCTCAAACTTCTAAACTCTATCTTAGATATATTTTAGATTTCATGGGAGAAGATTATCCTGCAGTAGGTTGCCATTGCTTTCTGCGGTAGACTGGTTGCCAACCAAGGCTATAGAACCCAATCTGTCCTGTTATTTGACCCATAACTGGAAGGAATAGATGGATTAATACCTTTCCCAAGGGTATTTGTGTGGAAGTGAATGCAATGGATTTGGCTGGAATTTGAACTCATGCAAAGTGACTGGAAAACTCTGTCACTGATCCTGCTGGTATCCATGCTAGGAACTTTGCAATTACTTCATCTCTTATGCAAGTGGGTTTCTCCACTTGCTTCTCCAGTATCTTTACAGGACTTGCTTCTTTGCTAGATCTCTGCTTCACTTCTATCCTTGACTTCTGCCAAACCTTGAAGCTTTGTTCTCTTGGAAACTCCAATCATGTTATCATTTCCATTAATATCTCTTTCTACTCCCACTTCCCCCAGGAACCTCTTACCAACAGAATTTCTTACTGCTACCAAACAGCAGACTGGGATTCATTCCACGATTTTCTATGTGACATCCCTTGGGAAAAAATGTTTAGCTTCTCCATAGAGGACTGTGCCTCTGAGGTTTCCTCCTGAATGAAAGCTGGCATCGATACTTTTCTCGTAGCCAGGAAGTTCTGTCCTAAACCTCATTTGTTGCCCTGGTTCCCTCCTGCCTGCTCAATTACCAATGCTTACTGGAATCACTTCTTCTGGCTATATCAGAGTCACATTTCTGACTATAATAGGTGCCTGTTTGCCTCTGTAATGAATGTAAGAGAATCTTAAATGACACTAAGCTGTTGTTTGCTGAGAGAATGTCCTACATTCCTTCTTTAATCAAGACATTTGAGGTCCTCACAGCCACAGTGAACATGGCCAAGTGCTTTGCTCACAGATTATCCTCCAAATCTACATTTGACTCATGGAGTATTCACACCCAACTTTTCTCCTATAAGTGAGGCTCAACTGAGAGATGTTTACATAACCCCTTCTCTGGTCTCTAACATAATGTCAAAGCTTTATTCTCATAAGGCAAGTAGAGGCGACTGAATCTTGGTTATTGTCTTAAAGAACTGAACTCTACTTTGTCCTCTCTAAACTCTGTTATGACTGCCTCTCTGTTTGCTGTTTTTATGCTTGCTGGGAGTCCTCTTCTGTGGCACCCATATTTAAGAACTCTGGAGAAAACCTCAGACCCCTCTAATTATCGCCCAATCAGTTTCCTACCAATTTTTGGCAAAGTGCTTGAGGCTATAATCAATGCTGAAATAGTTTAACATATCACAGCCCATAAACTATTCTAGGGCAGACAGTATGGCTTCTGCTTTGCCAGGTCTATTGATGGTATACTAACTACCATCACTGAGTATATATACCAGGCCCTCAATAAGAACAGCAAAGCTCAAGCTGTTTCACTGGATATCTCCAAAGCATTTGATGGAGTCTGGCACGCTGGCCTTCTGTGCAAGCTACAGGAGTATGGTATCACTGGATGCTTGCATGATTTGATACAATCATTTCTATCAAACAACATAATAAAGGTCGTCCTGAATGGGCATGCCTCCAGATCAAATCATACAAATATGGGTGTCCCCCAGGGCTCTATCTGAGATCTGACACATTTTCTGATTTTCATCAACAATCTCCCAGATGTGATCAAATCCCAAGTAGGCATTTACACTGACAACACCACCGTTTACTCTCACCTTAGTAAGAAATCTGCCAAGGCAGACAAAGATAACTTTGCTGCTGATCTTGATAAGGACCTCCAATCTGTCATGGACTGGGGTAGGAAAGTGCTCGTAAATTTTAATTCTTCCAAAATGAAGCTGCTATCCATCAATCACCACAGACAGTTCCTCCTGTCCCCCATCAGCATGGATCCAACTAATCTCCCCCAAAAGCAATACACTGTGCCTCCTCAAACTCTCCCTCTTATTCAACCTCAAGTGGAACGATTATATTGAATCAATAGCTAAATCTACTGCTAGTAAGTTTGAGTCACTGTGTTGGGCCACCAAGTTTTTCTCGCCTGAATCCATCTTACCCATATGCAAATCAACCATCAGCCTATGCATTGAATACTGTTGTCATATCTGGTTGAGCACCATCTGCTATTCATTTCAGAGCTCTCAACAGGATCCAGAGAAGAATCTGCAATGTAATTGACCCTGACCTGGCAACTTGACTTGATGGGAAGTGGCTTCCCTCTATCTCTTTTACAAATATTTTCATGGCTTCTGCATCACTGAGCTTAGCTACCTGGTGCCCTCTCTACGAGAATTGATTCAAGCAATCAGACTAGCAACAAGACTCTACATTTTTACAGTCAAAAACAACCAAATGCAGCCCACACTTCTACTTTACCTGCTTCTTCTCTCACGCTTTCCACCTGTGAGACTCCCTTCTGTATACTTGCTTACTTGATAGCTACAATCTCCAGGATTTTAAATGCAGCATCAATTATCATCTCTTATCTTCTTGACTCCCATACTTCTCTTATCCATTTCCTAACACACCCTGCATCTGCTTCTCTCTTTTCATTCTATACTCACGCAGTTCTCTTCACACCAGTATTCCCATCCTTCTCTTACCTGTTCTCTGACACCCACTGAAACTGGTTTTTTTTTCTCTTCACTCTCCTCCTTGTGCACCAGTGGCAGTACTGCCTTGCTTGGGGTGAAATGATTAGAAAAAAAATTATACTATCTTTAATGTAGATAATGCTGTCCAACTGTATACTTATATTGAGAAGGTGAACTTTATAAAACTTGTCAACTCCATATTTACATAATTTCTAATAGAACAAATATCCTTATTTTTGTTGTTATTATTCATAGATTTCACCATCATTAATGTGGATATTGCTGTCCAACAGTATCTGGCTACAGCATAGGGAACAAAATCTTAGAAAGTTGAGTTACTGAAGGGAAATAACTGAAAAATGAGACATCCTAAAGAGGCATGGCACATGGAACTAAAACAATCTAACCCAGTGGAGGAAAGAAAAAGGTTGGTTCAAAATTTCAACATATATCCCATGAAGATGGCCAGAGCATACAGCAGTTAGAACATGAATATGACAATAAAGATGAGGAGAACAGTCTGAAAAATTTAAATAGTTAAAATACCTCATTCAGAAATATAAACAACTGGAGCATACAATGGCCAAAACATTACATATATGACAATAAAGATGAGGAGAATTGTTTGGAAAAACGTAAATAGTTAGAATACTTCATCTCAGAAATATAAACAACTGGAGCATACCATGGCCAAAATATTACATATATGTCAATAAAGATGAGGAGAACAGTCTGAAAAATGTAAATAGTTAAAATACCTCATTCAGAAATATAAACAACTGGAGCATACAATGGCCAAAACATTACATATATGACAATAAAGATGAGGAGAATTGTTTGGAAAAACGTAAATAGTTAGAATACTTCATCTCAGAAATATAAACAACTGGAGCATACAATGGCCAAAATATTACATATATGTCAATAAAGATGAGGAGAACAGTCTGAAAAATGTAAATAGTTTTTTTAACTATTTACATTTACCTCATCTCGGAAATATAATCAACTGGAGCATACAATGGCCAAAACATTACATATATGACAATAAAGATGAGGAGAACACTTCAAGCAACATGAATAGTGTCAATAGTTACAGTAGCTCATCATAGAAATATAAACAGATCTTAAAGAAGGCTGGAGCATACAACGTTTGAAATGTAAATATGACAATAAAATTACGGACAACAGTCTGAAGAATGTAAATAGAGTAATAAGTTACAATACTTCGTTTCAAAGAGGCTTACGGCCATATCACATTGAATACACAGGTTTTTGCTTGATCATCGAAGTTTAGCAGCGTTGAGCCTGGTCAGTACTTAGATTGGTGACCGCTTGGGAATACCAGGTGCTGTAAGTGTTTAGTGACGGATGCACATGCTTACGGCCATATCACTTTGAAGACACCGGTTCTCGCTCGATCACCGAAGTTAAGCAACATTGGGCCTGGTCAGTACTTAGATGGGTGACCACTTGGGAATATCAGGTGCTGTAAGCGTTTCGTGACAGATGTGCATTGTGGTGCAGTGGATATTGGCTTGGAAAGAAAAATCAGTGAGCTGAATTCAAATTCCAGTTGAATACTCTGCATTCACTTAAGCACTGGTACCCTTGAGAAAGGTATTAATCCGTCCCCTCCCTCCAGTTATAGATTAAATAACAGGGTAGGACTTGGGGACCCTGCCCTTAAAAACAAATCCCAATGAATCTTGATACTTGAAAAGAAAAAAGTATTACTAGATACAAAACCTATATAAAAAACAATAATAAATTGTTGAAAGAAAATGGTATTACCAGCAATAAATAAATAAAAATTTAGTTGGCAATAAATGACCTGCTGAGGTTGATATGCCATAAAAACAAAACAACCAACCAATCATCTCAAAGATACAGACAGTTCCTGAAGGAGGCCAGGATTATACAATGGCTAAAACATTGTGAATATGATCATAAAGATGAGAAAAAAGTTTAAATAATTTAAATAGTATAAATAGTTACAATACCACATCGCAGAAGTAAATATACAGATGTTGAAACACATTTTATTAAAATATTAATTTTCTGAATATGCACCTTATTTCTTTATGCTACTTTTCATTATTCAGTGCTGAATTGTTTTTTTTTTTAGTTTTTTGAAATAATAAAAACTTTTCGGACATAGCTAAAATATATGGCCTGCTATTATGTACATATTTAATCATCTACAAAACACCTAACCACAGATAATGGCATACTGTTGTATATTTGTTTTGAGAGTCAGAAATTTATTGGTTTAAAACAAAAAAGTTTGTCTTATCAAAGTGTTTTTTTTTGTTCTGTAGGCAAGTTTATGTCTGAAACTAAAATTCTCAGTTGAAGTCCAGCTTGTTGAAAACTGCTGACATCATTCTCGTAAATAATCTACTTGCTTTTATCTCTCATACTCAACGCAGAAACTTAGTGTAATAAATATTTTTTTCCTGTATCACTGCGAATAGAAAAATATAATTTGTATTGCTAAAAAAATAAAAATGTTTCTCTTGTTTTTACATCATCTGTGCTGTCTTTACTTTTTTAGAGTTAGGTTTGGAGATTTTTTACAATATATATATATATATATATATATATATATATATATATATATATATATATATATATATATATATATATATATAATATATATATATATATATATATATATATATATAGTCATCCGCAGACAGATCTGTTTCACTGTATCACAGCTCATCAGTACGGTTAGACTCCAATTGCTTTTAACCCAGGATTGAAACCCGACCGAACTGGCGTCAGTTGGCAATTCTATCTCTGGGCTATGGGTGTCTGGAAGAAGAAGGCAAACTTTTTAGCATGTATATTATCATTATACACGCCCAATAGCCAGAGTTCTCTAATTAATTAGTGAATGAGTGATACGTACATGCCAGGGTAGCTACTGTTTTTTAAAGTCTACCATTCTTCCAGAGTGCTCAATCAGGGTGTGAGAGCGTAGTCATCCGCACACAGATCTGTTTCGCTGTATCACAGCTCATCCATACGGTTAGACTCTGACTGCTTTTAACCCAGGATTGAAACCCGACCGAACTGGCATCAGTCGGCGATTCTACCTCTGGGCTATGGGCGCCCGGTAGAAGAAGGCAGACTATATATATATAATATCCTTTTGTATGGAGCAGTTACTTTGGATTGCATTCAAATATAAGAAGCAAAGTCAAGTTTAGTTGGGTGATTTTTACAATTTATCAACTCTTGTTGGATTAATATCATTTTGTATAGAGCAGTCATTTAGGATCACACTTGCATTTCAGTAGCAAAGTTAGGTTTGGCTGGGTGATTTTTACAATTTATCAACCCCTGTTGAGATATTAAATGTCATTTTGTATAGATGACCCATTTTAAATATATACTCATGTAAATAAATAAAAAATATACATACTGACTATGCAAAGAAGGTTTAAAATATTGGCATCTTAGTTTCTGGCTGTCTAATCTTGAAACTAAAGAAATATAAAAATTTATATGATAAAATCTGGTAGTATATTTACTGGAAGATATGTTAATATTGCATTTACAACATGCCAAAAAGAGGTATGTACATTATCCTGAAACACTCATAGAAAGCCACGAAATCACTGTTTTTGGGACTTTACCATCTATATTGACAGATATATAAAATCTAATAGACTGGGATTCTCCCAACATAAATGATTTTGCCTGTTGTGGGGACAGTGAGCAACTGAACAGAAAATGATGGGTGATATTGAATTTTGAGTATTAAAAAGATGTTTTTAATGTTACATGAAAAAATCAATTTTCACAGTCAGTTAAGTGCCATACGTGATACACGCTTGGGTGATCATGTCTCGAAAGAGACATGACTGACTGGGCAGAAGATTATCCCGCAGTAGGTTGTCATTGCTTTCTGCGATAGACTGGCTGCCAGCCAAGGCTATAGAACTCAATCTGTCCTGTTATTTAACCCATAACTGGGGGGAAGAGATGGATTTATATCTTTCGCAAGGATATTTGCGCATAAGTGAATGCAAGTAATTCAACTGGAATTCGAACTCATCTCCCCGATTCCTCATTCCGAGTCAATATCCACTGCACCACAATGCACATCCAATTTTTACAGTAGATATACAAAAAACATGTATGGAAAAATCTAAACAAAACAAAAACATGGGGAATGCTAACTGAGAATAACTGGTTCACATTCCTTGGTATGATATTAATATCCCTGCAAACAATGAATATTTTGATATTTGTCTATATTTCTGTGATAAGCTCGTATTTACATTATTTTCAGATTGTTTTCTTCATCTTTATTGCCGTGTTTACAGCATTTGAGCCGTTGCATGCTCCGGCTTTCTTCAGGTATTAGGAATTTTTTAACCGAACCCTTTATTTCAATTACTGAAGTAGATTGTTCTCATTTCATGTATGATGCCTCTTCCAAATGCCATTATCTCCCTTGAACTCAACTCTCTAAGTTATTTGTTCACCACTTCTGTAGCCAGGTATTCCGAATGCCATTGAGTTATCTCCCTTGAACTCAACTCTCTAAGTTATTTGTTCACCACTGCTGTAGCCAGGTATTGAACTCACAACTTTTTGGGTCAAGTCACTGGAACTAACCAACATCTATATCCACTCATTATTGCCTGAAATGAATAAATAACCTTGAATATTGCTCAGGCTTAGACATATGAGCTAAGATGGAAAGCAAGATGGACATTTGAGAAAGCCAAGTCATCCAAATCAAACATCTTGAAAGAGGAGGGATCGGCAATCAGGACCCTACAGAGGAATGAGAACATCATCATACTACTGAGTGATGAAGGCAACACAGCTGTATTGATGGACAAAACAGAATACACTGAGAAATTGGAAGAGTGTACAAATATGCGTCAAATAAAATAGCATGATATTTTCCAGATATATCATCTAAATCAGGTAATGAAAGACTAAGAATTACGAAAAAATTCCCTGAATTTTTATTAGCTGTTAGTACTTTATATTCATTTTAATTTTTGTCAACACTTGCCCTGACCATAAAACTAAATTATATATATATATATATATATATATATATATATATATATATATATATATAAACTTATTGCTATACTCATTTCGAAAAACTCTCCAAGTACATACGCGGAAGGAAAAAATGGTAATAAAAAAAGAAGAATGAGCTAGGTACTTGAACATCAGTCAAAGTACGTAGCCCAAAGAAAAAAAAACCTAAAACAAAAAGCACTCAATACGCAAGTAGAGCAAACAAAGTAAATACCTAACCTAGAGAGCCAACGAATCTACCAAGGTTTCACCTAATTGGATCTTCAGAAAATATCCACTGATATGCTAATGGCCATCACTGAATATGTATATCAGGCTTTTGATAATAAGCTCAAGCTGTTATGTCGATATCATAAAAGCATTTCACAGGGTTTGGTATGCTGCCATTCTGCACAAGCTCCAGGGCTACCATATTTTTGGATGACTGATTTAATTCACTCATTATGTTTAAATCATGAAATGAAGGTGTTTTTGAATGGACAAACTTCTAGAGATCCTTTCACACAAATGTAGGTGTTCCTCAAAGATTTGGTCCTGGGCATGACAGTAAACTGAATCCAGCAGCAAGGCTCTGATAGGGAGGGTGTGAGTTGCATGGAATCATTTCTTAATTGCTGTTAATCTCAGGTCCACTCTGACCCGGAGTGGTAGCACCTGTTAGGGTCCCAGCTATGAGCAAATAGTTAAACCGCAAACTGGGGTCAAAACAATATGAAAGTATAAAAATACACTTTTAGAGAAATGTATACATAAAAATAGATTTTTATAGAATAATATACAATTTGAAGGAAAAATATTACCAACAATATATTTTTGTAGAAAAATTTATTACCATAACACATTTTTTCAAGGAAAAAAAATATTCTCAGCAAATCACTTTTGAATACAAAACTAGAAGAGATTTTTCTAAAATAAAAAAGAATAAAACAAAAAATTTTCATTAAAATATGATTAAATCAATATTGTCACTATAACTAAACATTAAAAAATACCTTAAAATCACACCTTTTTGGCATTAAATAACCTACAGAGGTTGATATGCTGTTACACAAAACTCAAACTCAAACCTTTATCCTGGGCCCTATGCTGTTTCTCATTTTTTATCAATGATCTTCCTGGTGTCATCAGTTTCCAAGTAGGCATCTATGCAGTTGACCCTACTTTTTACTCACATCTTAAGAGGAAATCTGCCAAAATAAAATAAGCCTGGCTGCAGTTGTTGAAATGAATTTCCAATCAGTAGTCAAGTAGGACAGCAAATGGCTTGTCAATTTTAATGACTCAAAACAAAACTGCTCTCCTTTAACTACCATAGAGAAACTTTCCTTCCAGCTGTCAGAATGGTCGATGCTAGTCTTCTGGAGAGCAATACATTGCACCTCTTAGACCTCAATTTTTCAACCAATCTGAAGGGGAATGACTACACTGAATCTATAGCTGCATCTACTGCAAGGACGGTTTGATCATCGTGTTGGGCCAGAAAAGTTTCTCTTCTCAGAATTAATCTTGCACATTTAAAAATCTACTACTCATCTGGTCATTGAATACTGTGACCATATCTGATTAGGTGCTCCTGCTATTCATCTTGAGGTGCTTGACAAAATCAAAAGAAGTATCTGCAATTTAATCGATCCTGAATTGGCATCAAGGACAATTGGGTAAGGCAGCACATGTTTGAAAGAAATACTGAAACATACTTATAAGTTTTGTCAGTTATTAAAAGATGAAAGCAGGGTATTATTTATAGTTTCTCTTCTCAGAATTCATCTTGCACATTTAAAAATGTATTATTTGTCTGGTCATTGAATACTGTTGCCATATCTGATTAGGTGCTCCTGCTATTCATCTTGAGGTTCTTGACAAAATCAAAAGAAGGATCTGCAATTTAATCGATCCTGACTTGGCATCTCGACTTCAGTTACTTTCTCATTAATATGATATGGCTTTCAATATTTTTAAGTAACTGCTCTGACAAGCTTTTTTCCTGGTGCTCCCACTACATGAAGCATGATCTAGGTTCCACAATGGATAGATGCAGCTGCCACTTATATTCCAACAGTTTCTTTTCTTGCACTTCCCACTTGTGGAACTTCTTTCCATTTACTTACCTCCCTGATAGCTACAATCTCCAAATATTTAAATGCAACATCAATTACCATCTTTTATCTTTTTGAAACTTGTTCATCTTTTTTCCTTTTTTCAATCCCTCCTGTATCCAGTCTTTTCTCTCACTGTAACCCCATGTGCGTTGTGGTACAGTGGATATCGGCTTGGAACGAGAAGCCGGCGAGCCGAGTTCGAATTCCAGTTGAATCCATTGTATTCACTTATGCGCAAATACCCCTGGGAAAGGTATTAATCAGTTTCTTCCTTCCATGGGTTAAATAGCAGGACAGATTGGGTTCTGTAGCCTTGGTCGGCAACCAGCCTACCGCAGAAAGCAATGGCAACCTACTGCGGGATAATCTTCTGCCCAGTCAGTCATGCCTCGAGAGAGACATGATCGCCCAAGCGTGTATCACGTATGGCACTTAACTAACTGACTGAACCCCATGTACACTTGTGGTAGGCCTGCCTTACTTGGTGTGAAATGACTAAAAAAAAAAAAAAAAGGTCACAACCAGAGAGCTAAGATAAGAAATGGCATCATGACAATTTTCACTTAGCATTTTTTTTTAATGAAAAAAAAAAACAAACACTAAGATCACACACATTTTGTTACTATTATTATTATTGTTGTTAATAATAATAGTAATCCTGCTCCTATACTTGCCCACTTTGGCTGTAGTTTAGATAAAATGAATTTTACACCCACCCACCAACAGCATCTAAATAAAAATGTTTTTGACAGTTTGGGGGAGGCAAGAATGAAAATAAAATGACAAAAGATTTGATATAAAAGCTGTTCGTATCAATGTGCCAAAAATGTTTTTGTACATCTGAAAAAATAATGAAAACAAAGAAAAAAAAACTCTTTACCTGCGCCAATGTCTGTCAAGGACAATTGGGTAAGGCAGCACATGCTTGAAAGAAATACTGAAACATGCTTATAGGGTTTGTCAGTTACTAAAAGATGAAAGAAAGGTATTATTTATGTGGGCGAAGGCTGAAGTCATGACTAATGAAAGAGCACCAAAGAAAAGCTTTTCATATTTTAAATTTTAGCCAATCGCATTATTTTATGATTAAATCAAAAAACGTTCTTGTCATTTGAATTAAGTAAATTTTCTGACGATGGAATATAACAGTTGTTAGCTCGTTAAGTGGAAGCATTGAGTTTTTTTTTTTTTTAAATCCCCTCCAAAGTAAAGCAATAATGCCACTAAGATGCAAGGAGGAACTGGGAGTGAAAGATAATGAAAAAGTTTGAAAGAATCAGAAATG